>JPJR01000445.1:0-42127 GCA_000750675.1 Pseudogymnoascus sp. VKM F-3808
TACGTCGCCGCCCGTGTCTTCGTGCAGTACCTCAAGAGCCGACCAGAGGACAACAGGGATGTTGGGGGGGAGGTGATGGTTACAACGAGGGAGGGGGTGGCGCTTTGTGGGTTGCCGGCTTTTGTGGATGAGTCGTCTACAGCGGCGATGGGGGCGTCGAATGGTGTTGCGAAGGCGCCGAAGCGCGGAGGAGGCGAGTGGACGGCGACGGAGCTGGTTATTCGGAGGGTTCTCTCGCAGGTCTCGAAGACGCCGGAGGGGGAGATTGAGAAGGGGCATAGTATCTTCCATCTTGGTCTTGATTCGATCAGTGTTATCAAGGTGTCGTCGCTGTTGAGGAGGGAGGATATCAGGCTCACGGTTGGGGAGATTATGAAGAATAGCAGTATCCATGAGATGGCTGCTTTGCTGGCTCAGAGGGTCGATGACACGCCTGCTTCGACTGAAACGCAGACGAGGGATGTTGATGCCGTTATTGCGGCATCGATCAAGCATATTGATAAGGCTGCGCTGGCGAAGGATGTCGGCGTCAAGGAGGCTGATGTGGAGGATGTCATGCCCGTGTCTGCCGGACAACTGTACATGCTCTCGCGCTGGGAGCAGACGGGAGGCGCGCAGTTCGAGGCGAACTTCCAGTATAAACTCCCTGGCACGATTGATCAAGACAGGTTGGAGAGGGCGTGGGAGGCGCTTACGAAGAGGCATGCTATTCTACGCACTGTGTTTAAGCTTGTGGAGGGCGATGAGAGGGTGAGGGCTGTTCAGGTTGTCCTCAGGGAGAAGAGTAACCCGGTCAAGTATGGCAAGGCATCTGAGACGGTGGTGGAAATGCTGGATCCAGTGGCGCTTGTTGTGGAGGACGCGGGAGGGGAGAAGACCATTAGTCTTCGTCTCCTTCACGCTCTCTATGATGGGATTAGTCTCCAGCTCCTCATCCGCGATCTCGAGACACTATACTCCGACGCCGAGTCTGCGCTCTCGCCACAACTAAGCTTCAAAGACTTCATCGCCCGCGACCTGGACGAGGAGTCCCGCAAATCGCAGAAGACGTTCTGGAAATCCTATCTCCCTCCAACACAGGAGCTCGACCGCGTGCACGAGACGCCAGATCTCAGCCGCAGGGTAGAGACCTTCAAGCCCAGAGTCCCGATAGGTGATATCACCACCGCGGCCCGCAAGGCGGGTGTAACAGTCGATGCACTCCTATTAGCTGCATTTTCAAAAGCGTACGAGATGACCAACCAACCCGCGCGCGACGAGACGCTCGTTGGTCTTTACCTCGCTAATCGCTCTGCTATGACCGATCTTTCGGAGCTGGTGGCGCCGACGCTTAATCTGGTGCCGTTGCGTATCCAGTCTGCGCAGGGTGGACTGGAGGAGGTGGCGGCGGGGGTGCAGAGGGATTTGATGAGGTTGAGTGAGGTGGGACATGTGGGGGCGAGTTTGGCGGATGTGTGGCGCTGGACGGGGAGGAGGGTGGAGGTGTTTGTTAATGTGCTTAAGAGCACCTCATCCGAAGCGACTGGGGATGTGAAGGCTGATGGGCTGTTTAAGGAGAGTTTGAGTGAGGTGGATATGCTGAGGCCGAGGGCGGAGGTTGTTGATGTTGTGTCTGACCAGAGCTTGCGGGATGGGTTTAAGGAGAGAGAAGGGTTGAGGGAGGCGTATCTAGTGAGTTCTTCTTTATGTCATACTGGTTTGATGGAGAGAATACTAACTGCTTACCAGGCTTCGGTTGATGTTGAGCTAAGGCTTGTGGATGGTGGGAGAGCACTGGATGTTGGTCTCTTTGCACCGGAAGAGGTGGTTGGGCTTGAGATGGGGGAACAGCTGCTTGAGGTGTTGGGAGAGGTTTTGAGTCAGTTGGAGTAGAGAATGATAGAGATTGTGTTTCGGAGAGCCGGGGAGCTCTGGGTTGGGGAAGTTGTGTCAGCTGGCTGATGCAGTTTCTCTTTGCCGATTTCGCTTTGGAGTTATTAGACTCACTGGATTCATGCATAGTATTGTTTTTGGTATATAAGGGTTGATTTGGAGAACGCACATACTTTTGGTTTGTGGTATATAAAATAGAATTTTACTTTTCATTGTTCACTTCAGCCGCAATAGTTGCTCAAGAAAGATGTGTGTAAATGTGTTTGTCTGTACAGTAACTATCTATCTGTACACATATAATTGTAATGCACCTTCCTCCCCCCTTTTCCCGATTTTATACACTGCCAGACGCCTCAGTCCAACCATTCCCTCTCCCCATCCATATATACAGTACAAGTGATCTTACAACACCCCCAATGCAGCGACCCTCCTCCGGCCCTTCTTTCCTACTCTCTCTCCCCGTCTAAAAACGTATGCATGCTACCCTCGCAAACGCCGCTTGCTTTCTTTCCAAAATATTAAACGCCTTTTTGTGTTGTTTTTTCCAACACGTGTAAACAAATGCTGCCCTCTCCTGAAGTGAAATGAAAAATCGCCGAAATTATGGTGATAAATAGGTATGTATATATACAGAAACGCCCCGAAATATGAGTGACGGAAGCGGATAAGTGGTGGTGGTGGTGAGCGATGATGGCTAATGTGAGGTGTGAGTGGCGATACATCTATGAGAAGAAGTATTGGCTGTTCTTCAGTCGCGAGACATCGAAAGAGCCCTGTGAATAATTAGTTATGTGGCTTTGGGAATTAAGGTTGAGTATGCATACCTTCTCTGGAACAGGTGGGAATGACACTGGCAGCCAGACCGACAGCACAGTGCCCTTCGATCGAACGCGCTTCTTGGAAACGCTCTTGGAGAACGCATCATGTCCCTCCTCGACATCATGCTCGACTTCCATGTCTCTGTCCTCATGCTCCTCCTCGGGTTCCTCTTGCTCCTCGGTCTCGTCCACATCCTCATTCTCGTTCTCAACAGCCTCTGCGCCTGCAGCCTTAGTTCGTTTCTTAGGCTCTGCCGCACCCTTCTCTCCGAGGGCGACCACAGGGGTGTCGTTGCCACCCTTAATGTCGTTATACGCCTGGAGCTCCTCGAAGATGCTCGCCGGCGTCACCATCGCCTTGCCCTTCGCGACCGTCTCTGGGTCATCCGACGCCAGCCAGCGCGAGCGCTTTCGCTCGAGCAGCGCCTCGACAAGCTGCATGTTCTTTTGGGACTGCTTCTTTGTCTGCTTCGAGCCCTGGGCCCCGCGGTAAGGGTTCTCAATACGACCGGCCTTGACGTCCGCGCGCCACTCTTGGACGCGGCGGAAGAACTCAGAGTCGGACTTGACATGCGCGAGGTAGAGACTGCCCTTGTATCGAGCGTCGAACTCGGCGGCGAGGCGGACGATGACGTTGTCAGAATGCATCTGGATGAAGGCGTCACGGAGGACGCCGTTCATGGTGTCAATGTCTGCTGCGTGGGTCCAGAAAGAGTCGTGAACGGCGGCGAAGGAGAGGCCTGCTTCGTCGCACTTGAGGGCCGAGAGCATCATGTGTGTAGCGTCGAGCGAGTGTACGAAGTTGGGAGGGAAGCCTTGAAGTTGCTTGCGCTTGCTGACAGGGTCGGATCGGTGAGGCTCCGATATGGTGATCTGCTGCAGATTTGTCTGGACGGTTCGCGCCTTCGTCGCACGGTATGGCTGCACGATAGGCATTCGAAGAGGAGTCGTCCAGATGACACTAGACTTGAACTGTAGCTGCTGCTCTGCATCAACCATGGAAGTTTGGTAGCGATTCAGGCGGGGGGCCCTTTTGTCCATTGCCTCGTCATGAAGTTGCTCGAGCCTATCCAACTGCTCGGCTGTGACAGATGTCGAGATTCGACTAGCACACTCACCAAGCCAGTACTGAATGTCATGTGCACCCTTAAACATGGTTCCAAGAGCTTCGAAAATCTTCGTGGCGACATATCCAGATAGGACACTGACATTGAACGTGCTTTCGTTGGGAATGTCGGAATGAGCAGCGACAAGCTGCTTTCTGACCTGGGCTTGGGCTCCGATATAGGTGACACCATAAACGTTTGTCATAACCGTTTGCTTGACAACCTTGCGCTTGATTTTACCTTCCAACCAGATAGCACACTTGTTCCCGTTCTTCCTGTCAATGGCCATCTTCTCCTTGACCAGTTCTGCGACAGCGGTGTAAACATCAGCTGGTCGATCGCCCGGTTCCAAGTTCACTTGTCTTGCGCCCCATTCATCACCGCCAAGAGCCGCATAATGCTGAAGTCCGTTGCAAGTTCCATCTTGGTGTACCGGAAGGTGAGACACAAACTTCGTTGGGTCTCCCGACTCCAGTGCGTCTCTGAGTTCATGGCAAGCTGCGAGGCATTGCCAAGGATCCTCTGCAGCTAGCCACCACCTTCTGCCCTTAAGAGGATTCATTGCCGAGTCGTAAATATCATCGATGTGATCAACGGTATATTGCTCGCGCTCCTTCAAGCTTGCCTTGTCATATCCATGGACGTTAGCAAGATGGACTCTGAGCCATTTGAGGCCGTCTGCGCCGAGTTCGCGCCCTTTACCAAACTTCATGAGGCCACGGCAGTTGTCAGCTCCCATGTGGTTCAAGTATGGAGGTATAGGATACGCCCGTCCACGGAAATCCAGGTTGTGAGGGAAATAAAACTTTTCGTCTCGCAGCGACCTCGCGATTTCCAGTTGAAAGTTCTGGAAGCAGCGGACAGAATGGAATCCACTTCGTGTGTTCTCGATAGTCTTCAGACTGCGTATCCAGCGTCGCCTTTCTGTTGGGTCTTTTGAGGTCGGGGGTTCTGGCGGATACTCCAACTTCGGGTCCTCGGCTGGGAAATTCGCGATGGCTTCTCCTGTATTCCATGCCTCCAGCATGGTGTCAAACACAGGGCGGTTAATCACCCAAGATGTTTTCCCCAGCACATCTAATCCCTTAAACATCTGCTCCATATCCCCTCTGCCAATTGCAGCCTCTTGGTAGTGCCGTTGGTTCTTATCGCCGCCCTTGATTCGTACGGCTTTTGCTGGGTGGGAAATGAAGCCACCTTGGTTAAATTGTGACCAGGGCTCTGGTTCAGCTACCATGGGCAAATGCTTCGCCAACAGACTGTGGACGGGCTCACGCTTCAAAGATGCTACCAGCGCACGATTGGCGATGATCATACCCGTCTTTTTGCCGATTTTGTACTGGTGGGTGTGCGAGAAAGCGGGTTGGATTTGCGTTAAGAGCTCCTGGGTCTTCGTATTTTCCACTGTGACTGGCACCTTCGCAGTGTCAATGAGCGCAGAGAGCAGGTATGACCCGACTTTGGCCTTAATTGTCGCTGACCACTCAGTATTCCATTGATCGGTAAGATCATGCTCGGCGGCAGAATCTCCTCGCACCAACTTTGCTAGTGAGTCTGTCAACTGCTGCCGAGTGTGTTTGTTTCTGATTACACGGGCGAGACCCAGTCCTTTCCCTGCACTAGCAGTCTTGTTCAATTGCTGCCACCCTTGTTTGGTAGTGTTTTTGCGAATGGTCTCGGTGATACTTTCGTCTTCGAGGTTGGCTCCGATATTCATAATGACAGCTGCAAGTGGCATTCCTTTATCGGTCCCGTGCGAGCTGAGGCATTGCATGGAAGTTAAAATTGTCACCGCTGCCAGCTTATCTGTAGGCAGATACCTCAGGAATGGGCCATAGATGCAGCGCTCGACATCCAACTGCGTTTTCTCCTTCTCCGGTGTCGCTTCTGCTTTGTCAATATTTTTGAGTTCTTGACTAAGGCGCTCCTCTAAAAGTTCCTGCCACTTCCACATTCTCGCACCTAGCGACTTGGTTTGGAGTGATGTATCCAACCCCATTTTAGAGAGCGAGACGCTCTCCTTTCTCCATCTATCGACGGCGGAAGTAATAGAGTCCTCCTCCAATTTCATTTGACGTAGGCGCTGCTCTTCAACGCTGAGGACTTCGGCATTAAACCCTTCAGGCTTCCGAGAGAATAATGACAAGGACTGCCTGAGTGCCTTCAACCCGAAACCTCTCTGTGGAGCTGAACGTACGTCCATAATAACTTCAGGTGTGGTTTTATGGGACTCAAGGCTGGCCGTTGAAATATCGTCATCCAAAGCGGACTCCTCGTCCATTATCGAGTTCAGCTTTGAAAGTATGTTGTGGTCGGGCGCGATCTGGTTGATAATATCCAAATCTTCTGCAGACATAATATCAACCATGCTTAGAACCTCCAGTCCAACATCTCCACGGGCCATATCCATATATCTCTTAACCAATCTATCCCGTCGACTTCCCGGGGGAGACTGTAGCGAAGTCTTGAGCATAATTGCGATTGTCGTAGCCGTAACTTCGATGCCCTTACTTCGTACCATCACTTCGAACCATTTATGCATATCGTGAGCATGTTCGGCGTTAGGTTCCCTAAGTATCCGTTCCAGAGATGCCCTCAGGTACTCATTGTGAAGTCTTCCGAGCTCCTCCGGAGCAAGCTTCAGAAATGGTACGGATCGTTTTATTATAGCGGCTGCGCGTTCGATCCGGCCCAACCTCAAGCATGCCTCCAGTATCGCAAATATCTCTCGTTGTTCTCCAGTAACTCCGTTTTTCATCCGCATTCGTTCAGCTGGTAGCGCAAGCGTGTTCTCCAGAGAAATTGTCTTCGTCGGATCGAGGGGCATAATAGTCGACAGGCGAGACTGGTCTTGTGGGTTTCCAGGGTATTGCGATGCAACTTGATCAACGAAGGGAATCTCGTCCGTCAACGGCATATGTGCAGCAGTTGCTAACGATCGTCGAACGGTAGGATTCGCCCCATCCTTAGAATTCCGCCTCTTCCTCAATGGAATCGTACTCTCCCCAGGCGCCGTAGTCAAACTTCGATGGCATGTCTGCCGCGGTCGTACGTATGTTGGGCACAGCCAGGGAAGGTATAGTTGCTCTCGTGCTGCATTGTATGATCGGATTGTCCGTAATCGAGTGTGCCTCTGTGCAGCTCGAGACAACATGATGATTTACGAACGGAGAGCGGTAGATTCGAGAGACATTAAAGATCGAATAAATTAAACAACAACTAAAAAATCGGACATATAACTTATAAAGAAAGTAGGGAAGAAGTGAAGGTTTGGAGAGGTGTCGCGTGTGGTCGTTCAGAAATTGTTCCTGGCGGCCAAATAGGGATGGGTATGGAGATGGCGGCGATTTTCTTTTTTGCCAAGACTCCGCTCAATGGCATTCGCGACCTGACTAATGTACGGGTCCAATGCTTGAACAGTACTGACGGAAGGCGGTGACCCGATTCAGCCAATCAGAGACATGAAGATTCATCCTTTTCTCGATTCCATATCCTGTAACTCTTTATACAACTCCTAATTCCAATATAAAACTCTGGCCATGGTTCAATCTGTGAGCAGGGCCATTAGGGCGACGGCATGTAGCAACTGCCGGACCTCATTATTACGATCCTTTACCTCAATAGCTGGTGTTCAGTGGCACGCCAACACCGCCACTGCAACCCGGTTATGGAGGACACCAGGCGCAACCCAGACTTCGATTCGATATTCGTCCAACACAAGTGGCGGCAGCTCGTCGAAATTTGATCAAGCATCGGGGGCGATGGGGGTATCTGACGCCACGCAGCTGAGAAATAACGAGGCCACGGAAAGCGCAGTGTCGCAGGAATTGGCTGCAGAGGAAGCAATTGAACAAGAATCAATGGAAGCCAAGGCAACTCCAGAGGCGGACGAATTACTCGAAGAAGATACCCAAGCCGAAACTCAGGCATCTTCAACACCATGGTATCTGCAAGTCGACACTCCAACCATTAATACCCCGACCCTATCTGAACGCCAAAAGATCCCCGACCTCCCTTCCGCTCCACCTACAATTTTACAACCTCTCCTCGAGCGTATATCTATTGACCTCGGCCTCGATGATCTCACTCTACTCGACCTCCGCAAACTCGACCCGCCTCCCGCTCTTGGCTCCAATCTCATCATGGTCATTGGCACCGCCCGCAGTGAGAAGCATCTCCACGTCTCCGCTGACAGGCTTTGTCGCTGGCTACGCACAGAATACAAGCTGCGCCCAGACGCAGACGGGCTGCTGGGTCGCAACGAGCTGAAGCTAAGGCTGAAAAGGAAGGCGAAGAGGGCGAAGTTGATCGGCAGCATGCCGCATGAGGACGATGCGGATGATGGTGTCCGAACGGGGTGGGTGTGCGTTAATGTCGGAACTGTGGAGAGTGCGGAAAGCGAGGTAACAGAGCAGGATACAGGGTTTGTCGGCTTTGGGCGCCAGAGTGATGGGACCAAGATTGTTGTGCAGATGCTTGTAGAGGAGAAGCGCGAGGAGCTTAACCTAGAGCGATTGTGGAGTGGGATCGCTAGGAGGCAAACTTCTGGCCTACCCGCGGAAGTAGATGCAGATGGCTTTGTGGACGTTTCAGAGGGATCCGCGGAGGAAATCAAGCCGCAAGAGTCTTCGCCGGTTGTCAAGGTTCACGACGCTTATGCAACCCCGTTTCCAACCACGGCGTCATTCTCGCCCGTCGCTATCCAACCGAAAGGCGGCGACGAGGCCTCAAAGGCTCGGTGAACGGGATTCTAGAGAGCATGGATTTGTATCACTAGTGGCAGCCTGATTCTGATAGAAGGGAGCTTTGGGGACTTGCCCCAAACCTTAATCCAGGCTACATTGGTGTGTAATGGCGCATGGCGACTTACGACGTCTTTTGTATATGGTGTAAATTATTGTATAATATGTAGTTATAGCTAGCTAAGTGTTTTCATGTGATAACACGGTAGCCCGGACAGGGAATTAAACACAAAAACCAAGTTCAAGCAAGCACGTTGCAGATGTAACTTATGTATATGTAGTCATTGCGGATGCAATTTATGCGCAGATAAATAATTCCAAATGGGATGTTTGATTCTTGATATTTCGAGCTCATTCTATCGAGGTCAAGTTTTGCGCCTTGTCGTTTACAACAGCGTTAAAATATTTTAAACTGGAGCAGAAGGCGGCAACCTTTCCTTGACGGGACGGATAGAGGTGAGTGATTAGTTTCGAATTACGGGCATAAATAGCATCTTTGCCCTCAATTCTCATTTTTTCCCTAAATACATTCACGGGATCTAAAAGTATTAGATTTTCCACTCTGCACTTATAAATATGGCGGTCATTTCTCAGCAATTAATCACAATCCGCAAGGCGAGTCCTAAGGACATTGCCATAGGCGCCAAACTCGGAGCTGACATTTTCACTGTTACATTCGGCCATTCTGTTCCAGCAAACCAGCTTCAGTCATTCTTAGAAGATTCATACAGTGTAGCAGCAATCGAAAATGACTTCAAAGACCCTATGAAGGATTTGGTTGTTGCATCGAATCAGGAAGGCAAAATTGTCGGTTTCGCGCTCTTGACTCGCGGCAGTGTTGAGCCATGCATCTCCCACCTCGAAAGCACGATAGAGCTACAACGGATATATGTTGACCCTGCTTACCATGGGAACGGAGTCGGGAAGTCGCTTGCCAATAAATTAGATGACATTGCAAGGAGTGAAGGGTTCAAGAATATATGGCTAGGCGTTTGGGAGGAGAATCACGGCGCTCAAAAGATGTATGAGAAGTTGGGATATCGCAAAGTTGGAGGCCATGACTTCACCATCGGGGAGATTGTGCAGACGGATGATATCATGGCGAAGAAGTTATAAGGCGATTTAAATAATCACTTGACCGAGCTAAGGGATTTACTAAAAGGAGTTATGCGTTGCGCAGGGAGTGAAGGGCCAAACATCACACGAAGAGCGCAGCAAGTCCGAAATTATTAGGAGAGCGACGATGAGGAGAGACAGTCGGGGGAGCTGCACTTGTATAGAAGTCGAGATCGGCGGCAGGTCCGTACGGCCCGTCAGGCGGGCACTGAATTCGGCATTGCATAATGCATAAATAGAGATTACAGATAACCTCACTCATGGATTCAATATAATTTTTAAAGGTCTCCATAGTCAGGCGTATCATTATTTAAAGATTTTAAATTCTGAGGTGATAATTATCCCCTTTACAAACCAATGCTTCTTAGCAAATCCCACCCATATCCAAGCCATGCAATGCCAAAACTCCACAAATCCAGCCTCCAAAGCGCCATTCCGAATGCAACACCGTGATCTATGCATCTACAAACGCGTCATGGACCGCCTCACCTTCTTCAGGTGTCAATGCGTTTTCAAGTAGTTCGTGCGCTTGCTGAGACGTATCTTCGCCTATTCCATACTCGAGGACACCGTGCTCGCCAGCAGTATAATTCAGTCGTGCCAATGCAATAAGGTACTTCTGGCTACCTCCATGCACCACCGAGAGCTTCTGCTGCATGTCGATCTCCGGATGTCTCTTATACAGGAAATAGAGGAGACGGATGGACTTGGTAATAATTTGAGAAAGCGTGACGTGGTACGAGGGGTAGGAGTATAAGGCATCCATTGAGCCCGACAGTGCCTTAACGATGCGGCCGATGGCATGGGGGTGAGCTGCGAGAGCGGCAGAGCCAATTGGTGAATATGAGAAAGAGATAAGTGTCGTTAAAATCTGTGAACGCAGCTTCGCCAATGTCTTTGCGTCGCACTTTGGCTTGCCTTCTGACGCGACAGGGTTGTTTCCAAGGAGATATCCGATTCGATCGAGAATGTACTTCATCTGGTCAGGTTGCGAGTCAGGCTCGGCGGAGATGGGTCCAATTGAGTCTTTTAGAACGCTCATTGCGAGAAGTTGCAACATCATGTCAAAATCTTCCACGGGCTGATGTTGGCTCAACGTCATCAATACAAAATCGAGACGCATCTGGCGCCAAAACCGAGTAGTATATTCTTTGTTGCATATGCAGCCAAGGGCAGCTAGATGTATGGTAACGAGACAGGCGTGTAGGTCAATATCAGCTTCATATTTTGAATATGACTCCTGCCGGAAACGGGGAAGAGCAATGAGGACTGCCGTTTCTTGGGCGGTTGGTAAGAGGGCATCGAGGATGAATGGAGCAATGGCAACCGTGCGGAGCTCTAGGGCGAAGGAAAGGAGGTCGAGAAGGAGAAAGATAGGCTTGTAATACTTTTCAGCTAGACAGCGTGACCATAGAGAAATAATGAGCTCGCACAGCTCTATAGGAAAGTCCGTACTAGGCGGGCTGGTGCTCAAAGTTGGAAGCTTTCCCAAGATCAAGGACGTCAGAGACTCCTGAGGGTTTGACGGGAATGCAAACTTTGTGAGCTCCTCAATGGTCTTCAGATGACTTCGGTCAATCTTGTGATCCAGGATTGTTTTGAGGAAGTCGAGGCTATCGTCGGGCTTACCAAGCCTGTCCACAAGGGTATCACCAGGTACCAAACTATCAGTATGGCCGAGCTGGTTTGTAGTTGTCTCTCCTGTCGCAAGATCAAGAGGCGGAGCAGGGCTTTCCTGTCCCTTTCTCTTCCTTTTGGCGCCAAGTTTCCTTGGTGAACTCTGGTTTGATTTCCTCTCGTTAAATTTGGAAGGAGATCTTATTTCTTCGTCGTCGAAGCCGTCTCTGAAAGCAGACGTCTTGTCTTTCTTTGGTGTCGAAACTTCTATCCCTTGTGCTACCTTTTCTTTCTGTCGTATCAGACTACGAACTTTTTCAGACTCTTCGAAGAGGTCTCTCTTGGCAAATTCTAGTTCGGTTGTTCTGGTCTTTTCCGCTTCTTTTGCTGCTTCAATAGCCTTTTGATTTTTGGTAAGGTTCTCAGCGTTTAATTTTCGGAGGGCTGTCAATTCTCGCTCGTGCTCTTTAACTTGTCGTTCTTGCTTGCTTCGAACAATACTTATTTCGCCAGTTCTGGCTAGTAATTCTTGCATAAGTTGCTCTTTTTCTTGTTGCAACACCTCGAGTTTCTTGCGCAGAATTTCTGCGTCTGCATCTGCAGGAGATGCCACATTTTGGTATGATTGGTTGCTGAGACCAGAGTTTGGCTGAGTGCTGTGTCCAGCTGTAGCAGTTCTTGAAGCCGAGACAGGATTTTTGTAAAGGGATTTATTTTGAGACTGTCTTTTGCTTCTATCTGAGAGAGGTTGGGCTGTCTCACTCCTACTGGGTCGTTGTGCTTGGAACTGGCGAGCTTGTTGAATGGCAACAGAAGACTGGAATTGTGTTAACCGGTTGGTAGGATCAATTTGCGCCCCATTAAACACTACAGCATCATCGAGGTCTTCATCATCGAGATCGTCTCCGTAGTCAGACGACTGGGGCAGTGTAAGAGCCTGGGTGGCTTGGTATTGTGTATAGCGGATTGCATTGTTCTCGATTTCATCTAGGGCGTCCGGTGCTAACCCATCTAGCCCATCATCGGAGAAGAAGTCATCTCCGTCAACTGAGCCCGCCATGCCATGGAGAAAGCATTAGGAGCAATTAAAGGGAGATCAGAAGTCGCGGTTTGGTTGCTCAGGGCGGGATGTAAATACATGAATTGTGCCAGTTGTCACCGCTTACAGATTTGGACGTCCGAGATACCGAGTCTCCGTGATTCAAAAACCTTGGAAATGGCATACATATGGGCAAACGACCAACGAAAGAAATAGTCTAATATAGAACAGAAGGAGTTATTTCTACTTGTCGTCAAATATTTAACTTTACGTGATTACGTTTCTAACTATTAAGAACATCAAAGTCATACCCCACAGCAAGCTACACGTGCAAGGTTTACCGGCTGTCTCCGATTACGTATGGAGCTTGTGCGGCAAAGCTAAGAAAACTAACTGCGTCAGCGGCCGCCTACAATTTAACGACCAACGCTACGAAAAGGGCATCTCGACAGACGTCAAAGGGGCATCTTCAAGCCACGGTTTTTGCCATAACCCCCTGTGATCCACGGTCATTTATTTCTCGGACAAGCGACGTTCAAACAGCCCACTTGAAAGTCGACCACGCTCCGAATTCTTCGATCATTATATTGTTGAACCCTGAATCGCATAACACAACAACGGACCAGAAGACCCCGAACTCTTGCGCCGGTACGCGCGGAAATCTTCCAAGATGGGCAAAACGCGCCGTAATGTCAAATTTAACCATAGAAATGGAAGCACAACTGGTCTCGATGGAGGAAGGCGAAGCAGCTTTTCGGACATAAGTGAGGGTTCCTCGGAGCATACGTTGGAGCTGAAGGCGGGAACTGGAGTTGACGGTTCCAACGACGTGAGACCTCCAACCACGAAGAAATCTCTCCGTTGATACTAATACATATTCTCTAGCTGGTGCAGACGAAGGCGCAAGAGTACGAGAAGAAGAAGCAGACTTTCATCACGAGAACGATATGGACGCTTGTCATGGTTGCGTTCTTCTTCCTAGCTTTGGGCATGGGGCATCTTTACATTATCGCCATTGTTACAGCAATCCAAATCGTATCATTCAAGGAGGTTATTGCCATAGCCAATGTGCCTAGTCGGGCTCGGCGGTTACGGTTCACAAAGTCCCTGAATTGGTATTGGTTGGCGACGACGATGTACTTCCTTTACGGCGAGAGCGTCATATACTATTTCAAGCATATCGTACTGGTGGACAAGGTTCTCCAGCCATTTGCGACCCACCACAGATTCATCAGCTTCACTCTTTACGTTATTGGTAAGTATTTCCGTCACAACTATCATGGTGCTGTGCTGACTGTCTCCTTATAGGATTCGTTTTCTTCGTCGCATCCCTTCAAGCCGGCCACTACCGATTCCAGTTTACCCAGTTTGCATGGACGCATATGGCACTCTACCTCATCGTCGTTCAGACGCATTTCATTATGAACAACATCTTTGAGGGCATGGTCTGGTTCTTTTTGCCAGTTTCTCTCGTCATTTGCAACGACATCTTCGCATACCTTTGCGGTATCACTTTTGGACGCACTCAGCTCATTAAGCTGTCCCCGAAGAAGACAGTTGAGGGCTTTGTTGGTGCGTGGGTCCTCACAGTCATCTTTGGAGTCTTCCTCACGAACGTGCTCATGAGGTACGACTACTTCATTTGCCCTGTGAACGACCTCGGAGCAAACATCTGGACTGGACTTCACTGCAAGGTGAACCCAGTATTCCTGACGCAGGAGTACCCGCTGCCAATCTGGTTCCCCTTCGCTTCTTCAGTACGCATTGCGCCTATGCAGTTCCACATCCTGGTCTTTGCGACCTTTGCTTCGTTGATTGCGCCATTCGGCGGCTTCTTCGCATCTGGGTTGAAGAGAACCTTCAAGATCAAGGACTTTGGAGATTCGATTCCAGGACACGGTGGTATCACCGACCGTATGGACTGCCAGTTCATTATGGGATTCTTCGCCTACATGTATTACCACAGCTTCATTGCTCTTAACAACGTCACTTTGGGCGATGTCATTGAGACCGCTATTCAATTGACAGCGGAGGAGCAAATGGAGTTGGTCAAGGGTATCAGCAAGCATCTGCACAACCAGGGCGTGATCTCCGATACGGTAAGTTTGAGCAATTATTTCAGACACGAGCGTAGGGCTAATATATGACTAGGTATTGAGCTGCTTCAACGGCGTCACTCGTAGATGAAAGCCCAAACTCACCACTCTTATGACTTACGGCAAAACACATAGCATTCAAGCTCATTGTTTCTTTTTTTTTTCAACAAAATATGTATAATAAAGCAAAGGGCTAATTACGCCGATATTCATCCCCTGACAAATCATCGAGGTCTGGGAACTTGGCTAGCAGGCTTTCACCAGGGCAGGATACGGCTTCCCAGCGACGAGGGATATTCAAGGGGACGGACATAGGCTGATGGGATATAAGAGAGGGCTGGCCGACAGGTTGGGTAATGTCAAATACGCCGAGGGAGGCCAAGATATTCATGCGGCCGGACTTGGTTTCCCTACCATTGATTGGTCTACAGGGGATGGGCTGGAGATCTGTCAGTGTGGGATCTCATGGTATACTAGTAATACCAAAGCGCAATTGTAAAGATGTCGGTTATTGGTTGTGTGTATTCCCTCTTCCTAAGGCACGGTGCATGCATCTAAATTCAAGCCAAAGCACCCCTTACCCCAATCGCAGAAATGTACATTCTTGTTGGTAAATTGGCAGAGGCGGTGCATGGGAAAGCCTATCCCAGTAGGAAACTGGGGTATAGGTCCATTATGCAGATGGGGGAACTTGCGTCGTGAGAACTTGCGCCGTGGGTTTGCGAAATGAGCATGGCATTTCTTCGAGTGTTATGAGCAGCAAACGGTGTCAGTGCACAGGAGGCGGTGTATTTCTTCCACGGCCCGGTTTAGATATTGTGGGCGTGAAAACGATCTCAATTGCCTATTTTCACAAATCAAAGAATTCCTATTGTGATGAAACTGGAGAATTACTTCATGTCCATCAGCACAACTAGCTCGAATATAAACTCCCCCCTTGTTCCGGTCCTTCTCTTACCTCGATCCGTAACAGATCACTCCTACATACTCATCCACACTGGGTTCTGGTGGACGCCCAAGGAACCGCCCAGAATTCTTCTTCTAAAATACCAGTCACCAAGAAATCAATCTGCGTTGGACCTCCAAACTCAACGGTGACGGGTGTGTAGCGGTAACAAGAATTTAACGGTGAGGCTGCGTTGCCTGTTGTCGTCTTGTTCTCACTTCCACCAGTATATTCTCACCAGATTGTGATCTCTTCGCAGGTTGGAGGTAGGCAGAGGAGGAATGGTGGTGTGAATGACTGAAGACCTGATTCTCTACAATGAGTAAGCGCGAAATGCCGGTTTATGTAGTGCTGAGTTGTTTCGGGTTGGAGGCAGACAGGGGAACAACGGTATATATATAAAGTTCTCTGCAAGGTTCTCAACAAGACATTGTAGCAGTTGATATTGTTCTCATTGTACATTCCAAAGCTAATATATAGGTATATAATAATGCCTCCATTCATGTTACATTTTTCATAAATTCAACAACCACACCACCTTACTGCTCGTTGACAAACAGACCAGCCATTCCCTGTCCAGTTCCGATACACATGCTAGTCAACAGAATCCTCTTGTTCTGCCTCCTGCACTCACTCAGTCCTGTGACAATCTGTCTCGCACCAGTGCAACCCAGCGGGTGGCCAAGGGCAATAGCTCCACCACGGGGGTTCATCTTCTCGTGAGGCAGGTTAAGCACCTCCTTGCAGTACTCAGCCATCGAAGCGAACGCCTCGTTGACCTCAATGACGTCGATGTCATCGATCGTGAGCTTGTGCTGCTTCAACAGCTTGGGGATGGCGATGGATGGGCCAATACCCATGATGCGGGGTGCGAGGCCAGCAACAGTGGCACCGACGAACTTAGCCAGGATAGGTTGGCCGAGCTTGATGGCAGTCGAGCGCTTCATGAGAAGCACGGCGGCGGCACCATCGGTAACCTGCGAGGAGTTGCCACCAGTCGACTTGTCACCCCACTTGGCGAATGCCGGGCGGATCTTGGACAGAGACTCGTAGGTGGTGCCGTAGCGGATACCCTCATCCCTGGACACAAGGATCTTCTTCTCCTCTCCGGTCTTGGGATCCTTAACAGTGGTCTCGATGGGGATGATCTCGTCGTCGAACCATCCAGCCTTCTGGGCCCTCTCAGCACGCTGGTATGACTCTGCAGCGTACCTGTCCTGCCTCTCACGAGTAATGTTGAAGTCCTTGCCAACGTTCTCCGAGGTCTGACCCATGGGCTGCATGCAGTCGGCGGCATCTTGCGAGGCCGCGAGGATATCGGCGTGGAAGGGCTTGTTGTCGCCCGCGAGGACCTCAGACATGGCCTCAGCGCCGACGGCAACACCGATCTCGATGGAGCCCTCAGCGATGGCATTGGCGATGTCCTGGGTGGCCTTGAGGCCAGAGGAGCAGAAGCGGTTTACGGAGGAAGCACCCGAGGTGTTGGGGATTCCGGCAGCGAGGGAGGCGGCACGGACGATGTAAGCGGCCCTGCCGTTGTTGACCTGGTGTCTGTTAGATCCCGAGCTTCATATGAGTGCCAGCACAGCTAGGTGACGGGCTTGCATAGGTTATAGTTGGAGAGGTGGACGTACGTTTCCGAGGCAGACATCCTCAATCAAGGCTGGGTCGAGGTTGCTCTGGGCGACCACCTTCTTCAGCAGCTGGTACACCAGGAAGTCCAAGCCGGTATCCTTGAAGCTTCCCTTGCCAGCCTTTCCAAGCGCCGTGCGGGCAGCAAAGGTAATCACAATATCGTCGGCATTCTTGGATGTGCTGTTGTGCGATTGTCAGCATCTTGCCGTTGCTTCCACCGGAGGCGGGGATTGTTCAGTAATCAAGCCGGGGTTTAAAACTTACATTGCGGAGAGGCCAGAGCCTGGGGTGATGTGCTTGAGGATGGAGGTGAGGCGTTCAGTCATCTTGACGGTATAAAGATAATGCTTTACAAATTACAGTGCTTTTGGAAGTTTCAAAGAGGAATGAAGTTGGAAATCTGGGGTCGGGGGGATTATATGGATGTTTTTGGCGAGCCGCCTTGGTGTTTTTGACCTCGGCATCTTCTGCGACCGGGCTTCTCCGCCACTAAACGTCGACTAAATTTGGAGAAGCGGTGGATGACGTAAGCTGGTCTGGCCTCCTCCTCCACCGGAACGCGGGGTATACCTTGCAGGATGAAACTAATCAATAAATGTGCTCCGGCGGCACAGCCGCGAATAGCCTCAAACTTCCGATCTATTTCTCATTCGCTTGCTGTTTGTCTAATATAGTGGTATCAACGCTATTCAACATAGAGAACGTGACTCAAACTCAAAATTCGAACTAAACCCCAAACTCAAAACTCCAATCCATCAGGCTTTGTACTTCCCCACGTCTTTCAGCGCCTTGCCCTGTCTAAGCAGCCAAGCAACTAACCAGAGCCCTCAATTCTCAACTCATGCTCATCACCAGACAATGAGCCTTCGATGGTCTCGGTGAGTCTCAACGCGTCTCCAACATCATTGACATAGTGCGTTTCACCGCCTATCATCTCAACAATGCGACTCCTTACCAGTAAATCCCACACCTCTCCCTCCGTAGGTCCCCGCGAGAACCACACTCGCACGCCTCGCTGCCTGTAGCCCTCCACTATCTCCACTAGAACCTGTGCTCCACTCCCGTCTAAGCCCGTCACACCGTGAATGTCGAAGATAATGTTTTGGTTGTGGTACTCCTGGCGAACACGTGGGAGGGCAGGATGTGCAGCGGTTGTCCCATAGAACTCCAGTCGCCTAAGACGATTCTTCAAATCACCGGTATTGGCAAACGTAAGAGGCTCTGGGATCTTCACAATCAGGCAGCCCTCGATAAACTCTAAATCGTCGGGGTGAGATTCGGCATTTTCGAAGTGGTTGGTGTGGGGCCGTCTGCCCAGAATCTGAATGCGAGGGCGGGTCGAGTGACGGATGACGGATAAGAGTGAGAGACCGACTCCAATTGCAATGCCGAAAGTTAAGGAGTAGAAAATTGTCGACAGAAAGATGATGACCATAAGAGCAAGCTCTGGCAGCGCTCGGATGCGCCAAAAGAATCTTATGTCGCTAGGCGCTTCTTCTATAAGACTCCAAGCGACGACAGTAATCATAGAAGACAAGACCGCTCTCTGCATTCTGTCAGTACCGTACAAATTTTGACAGTCTGGGAAATATAGGATTCGTGGAGGGACTTACAGGTAGGTAGTAAAAGTATGGCAAAAGAAACAATATGCAGATAATGGTGATGAGACTTAGAAAGATGCTGCTCATAGGAGTCTTCCCTCCTGTTGACGCATTGACTTTGCTTCGCCCATAGCCACCAAAGCCTGGCAGAGCCATAAAGCAGCCGCTAACCAGGTTTGCAAACCCCAACGCGATAAGTTCACGGTTCGCGCTCAATTGGATGCCTTGAATCCCATCGCCTTTCTTGCTCTCGCCACCGCCTAGCGCTTTCGCTGCAACTGTAGATTCGAAGAAACCAAGAAGGGCGATTACAAAAGTTGTCCCGAAGGCATCGCGAATATGCTTCATATTCGATGAACGGAATGGCCAGCGGAAGGGGAAAGAGTTTCCGTCAGCCGATGACTTGATGTCGCCAAGAACCTTCAGGCCACGCTCGTCCCAGCCAAATTGATAACAGAGGACGGCAGAGAGAACCACCACGAGGAAACGATCTGGAATGTACGCGACGTTCGGATAACGAGGTTGGAGTCGTCTTTTGATTTCCCTAGAATAGCATTAGCAATTGCATTCGGCTTCGAAAGCTGTTGTGCATCTAAACATACCTGCATGTCATGATGATAAGAAAGCTCCCACCAGCAACAGCGCATGTTAGCTTGTGCGCATCGCTAAAATGCGAAATCAAGAAGCCCAGCTTCTCAACACTGCTTCCATGCGTGATTCCAGCTTCCCTCGCAGCCCTTCCCAGACCCATCTCCTCGACCAATTGGTCAATCAAAATAATGAAACCCACCGAGGAGATAAAGCCGCGCATGAAAGGGCGACTGAGGACATTCTCTAAGAATCCCAGCCTGGTCAGGCCTGCAATGAAAATAATTGCTCCAGCCAAGCCCGTCACCAGACCCGCCATCTGCGCCTGCGCTACGCCATCTTCATGCCCGACATCAGTGGTGGAGCTCACAATGGATCCAACAAGAAGGGAGCCAGCGGCCTCGGGTCCTACAACCATTTGTGGGCAGCTTCCGAGAAATGCGTATATCAGAGGGGTGAAGACGAATGAGTAGAGTCCGTTGATCGGGGGTACATGGGCCAGGTTAGCGGCTAACGAGAGTGCCATTGGGATGTAGAATGATGCCACGGTGATTGCAGCGATGAGGTCTCCGCGCACGTACGCCCACTTATACTGTTGTATCCATGCAAAAAACGGGACATAATATGTCACATACCTGTTGAGGAAATGTTAGCAAAGCTGCCATATGCCTCGCGTCCCCGTTATAAACTCTCCGCAAAGTGAAAGGAGAGACATACATAGTTTTGTTTAGCTTTAACCCATGCTCTTCTGCTAACCTAGCAGTTGTGTTCCTCTTAACATTGTTCGTCGGCGCAATGCCCGCTGCAACACTACGGAAGAAGCCTCTATCCCTAGCAGAGTCTGTTGTCTCTTGACTTCTAATGCTTGAAGGTCTGCTTATAATATTCGGGCTGAACGTCCCATGGTTGCAAGGCCCTTCATGTGCCTGTTCTGAGGAAACCTCCAGCGGTCTCTGCAGTAGTGGTGTGGACTCTCGTGAACCTTCTGCGGCCAGCTTTGGCGGGCGACCAAGCCAGTGCCTCGGCTCTCTCGAATGCGACGGACTAGATTGGCTATGGATTTCTGGAGAATTGGACGCGGTATCTCTGTCTTTGTCTGCTATATTTGGTGTCTGCAGGCTGGTCTGCTCAGCGGCAGGGGTGCTGCTGGGAGTGGATTGGGCGTCGCTGTTGCTGCTGCCGGCCTCTCCTTGGTCTGGCGACGACGAGAGGGTATGTGCCTCACGCAGTTGGCTTGGGCGCGCTGGCGCGTGAAGATTTGGAGTTTGGCTCCTAATTGGGGACGTAGGAGGATCAGGCCGTGGAGTTGCCGGATCTGGACTCTTGGAGCCTGGTGGTGAGGGTGCCATGGTCGGAGACTTTTAACTGAAAGACATATGTTGTGTAACCGTAACGCAAAGGTAGAATGCAACAACTCGAGGAGCCATGAAGCAAGTAACAAGAACTAGCACAAAATACGAATGTGTGAAGAGGGTTGTAGAGTATGTTTGGCACTAGATAAGATCTCTTTGGGTACGTAACCACAGGTTTGGGAGGATGCGAGGCAAGCGGGGTCTAGGTCACCCCCAAGGTTGGCGAGGTGTCTTATTAGCGGAGCCAAGTCCCCAGATTATGTCATGGCATTGATTTCACCCTCCAGCTGCCAATGCTTGGCCCAGTACATGATTCCGATAAATATTGCTAATGCCAAATAAAAACGATCACGATACTCTGGGTAATACTGCATTACTGGAATACTTTTGATAGAAAAAGGAATTTAATTGAGCCATTTTTACGTAGGTTCGGAGGGAAAATGCAGGGACATGGGTACAGTGGGGAATATTTTTGCTGCCAAATATAAGCATAGAATTACATATCAGATATTTTTAATATTTAATTTGAGTCCCAAAATATATCAAAAAAGCTAATATACTTGCTGCTGTTCATGCAACAAATTTGAAGCCGCTATCACTAAAACCATTCCATGCTTTATACACAACGCGGGCTCACAACGATAACAAGTCCCCATTAGCCCCTTGCCCTGTAACAGGTGCATACATCTGCTGTGGTTGATTCTGGTTCACCACGTAGCCCATATCATGGGTCCCTGTTGTTGGGCTGCCCCCAAACCCCTCGTCGCCATCATTGACGTTCATAGCCGCCATTTGGCGGTTCCCAACTCCAGCGAAGAATTCATCTGCCGCGCTTACCGCGGCAGCAAGGTTGCTGTTATTTGCTGCGTTCCCGTTCATGATATTGCGAACAGCAGCATCAGCCGGCCGTACTTCCATCCCCAGACTCGAAAGAGTCTTTTGAGAATCCGGTCCGAAACCGTTTGTATATCCTGGCAATTTGTTCTTTTGGAGTGCCGGGCTTTCGGCGAGACGACGAGGCCTCGCAGTCCGGAATACTTGCTGGACAGGCTTTAGATAAACCGTGGCCAGTGTGCCTACCACAAGGCACATTTCCTCCAGCGTCTGCGGATCTAACTTCTCACTTTCGGCAGTGATGGGTGGTTTCTCGCCCATGACAATTTCTTTTGCGGCTGCCATATCCGAGGATAGGAGGCGCCAGTACATATAACCCCTATCTCTCAGATCTGGGTTATCAGTGTCCTCAGTTGCCCACTTAAGTACCTTTGGCACAAGCTCTTGACCCTTCGTAGGGCGCTGGATGAATAGTTTCACAGTGGCAGTGAGGAGAGCAAGTTGAACCTCAACTGGCTCGTCCGCGAAGGTGTCCAAAAAGTCTTCCAGAAGGGTGTCCGAATTCTCGATTCGTGCCGCGTACTGGCCAATAATCCAAATCATAGCAGCCTTTGCTTCGGGCTCGTCCAAGGAGTCCAAGTTCTCGCAGAGCGTGGATATTATGGATTCGTATTGATCTGGGTATTTCCGGAAGATGTTACGAATAACCACAGTAGCTTCTTGAACGATATATGTGACCTTTGTCGCGACAAGTTCAAGCAGGGTGTTTATGCATTGCTTTGCGGCGGGTTCAATTTTGATAGCCAGTTTTCCGATAGCTCGCACTGATTTCCGTACGAAGTGAACATCGATTTCAGTCGCGTATTCGCGGAGTTCTGTTAAAACCTCTTTGATGTTCTTCTCATTTGCAAGCATGAAGATCAATTCCAATTTGGTAACTTTGACGTAAATGGGGTCGTTATATTTGCAAAAGAAGACGCGGATGTCATTTCTCAGGACTTCCGGCCTCCGTTGCAAAATTAAAAGGGCGTTTCGTAGAGCTAGATACTGGATCTCGGGCCCTTTCGCCAGAAGCGTCACCAGAGGCGGTGAAAGCTTGCGGCACAAGGCCGTTATCTGTCTCTCGTCCTTAATATAGTTCATGAGATACAGGATTACCCTTATGCAGGTAAGCACAACGGCCGAGTTTGAATGCGACAGCCTCGGGGCGATTCTCTCCGCCAGGAGTAAAGCCTCAGAGCACTCCTGCGGCACATAAGACATTAACGCTTCCAGGATATACGTCTGGCCCCATCTATTGTCATTGTCAGTTTTTGTGCAGCGAAAAGTGGCGGGGTATCATACTCTGAGCAGTCTGGGAGGATTTGAACCATCTTTGATGCATTACCATAGTCTATGGTAAGCTTAATCGCATCGCTTCGCTCCCAGATGTCCATGAGAGCGCCCAACGCACTCGCAACTACTGTTGGGTTGTCGTCTCTAAGCATCGAGTTTAGCCTCTCGATGAGATCTGACCTCTCAACCAAGTCCTTGTCATGGTCGTATAGCTTAGCCACACAGAATGCAGCCGTCTTCCGTACATACGGGTCCGAGTCTTTCAACAGGTGTTTGACGTGCGGCACCGTTCCCTCCACAAATTCCCTAACATGTATATATGACATCGTTCGAAGCGCCAACGCTCTGACTAGGGGGTTCGAATCTTTCATATCCTGTTCCAAGTCAGTAAATAAAACCTATTATGCCTCCTATCATCAGACTTACACCCTCGAGGGTCGGAAGGGCCTTGACTGCAATCTCCGGTTTCATTCTGGCATAGTTGACGAGGAACAAGAAGCACCTATATCTCTGTCAGCCCTGTCACGGCCCTGCGAAGTCCCAGCAGTGTGTATCTCCCAGTTGCACGTACATCTTCTTTATCTCCAAGCTTTGTATGTCCATACACGCAACCACATCCGGAAAGAGGGCCACCATATCATTATTGCTCATCGTCATATTCGCCACAATCTTCTTGAGCGCGATCTTCTTCGCGGAGTGGTTCTTGTCCTTCTTTCCTCCGAAGTTGAGCTCTTGTCGCAGCTCTGCCACCTTGCCCTGTCGAGTTTTGGGTAAGCCATATGTATGCATGTAAAGCGCGGGGGCAAACATCGCCATGGATCGAACTGATCAGAGATTCTCTGGGCCGTGTATAGTTCGTGGCGCATCGTGCGGCGGATCGTCCCAAGTCATTTGATGACAATATCGAATCCGAGAGCAATGCGCTCGAGTAATATGACACGAGGGATGGAATGGGATGTGAATGGAATAATAAGGACGTACTCTTGCAAAGAGCTTGGCATCTCCGCCGCTTGAACTCATCTTGTCTTGGTCCGGTCAATGACCAAAGTGTGTCTGTTACCCCTCCACAAGGAACCAACGGGGAGCGTTGGCGCAATCGGCAACTCGCAGCAGGTATCTCACGCGCTCGCCTCGTTAGTACAGCTGGTGAGGCGCAATTATCTAGCCATCGCTACAATCCGCGCATTCAAAGCCGAGTATTGAAAATAAATATATAGAATGTGTTGTAGGAGTGCGGATAGGGGATATTGACCGTTGTCGTTATGGCCGGTGCTGACTACGTCTAATAATCCAATCCGCAAGCGCGCGACGATACGGCCTGAGCTCATTCCTACCTTAGCGGCACCTCCACAGGCGCGCGACCCACCGACGACATACGTACAGTCCAGAACACTTCACATAAAGGACATCAACAAGCCAACATGTCTCAACCTATGGCTCCGCCTCCACCTCCCCCGCAATGGGTCATCGACTTAAACAGCCCTCCTCTCTCGAAGCCAAAGTCCTCAAGCATCCCGGATCCGCCGGGATATACAGGGGCTCCTACCAGCGGATCAAAAGTCAGCCTCGCCCACCCCAGAGCTCAATTGCAAGAATCGCATCTAACGTGTACTAGAAGCAACAAGGCGCCGCAGCTAAGATCACGCGCAAACCTCCTACGACAGAAGAAACAGACACGCTTAAGCTGAAGAAGGCATGGGAGGTCGCGTTGGGCCCGGTGAAGCAGATACCCATGACAGGATTTATGATGTACATGTCGGGCAATGGGCTTCAGATATTCTCAATTATGATGGTTGTGATGGCATTTAAGAACCCATTGATGGGACTACTGGCGACAAACTCGACGTTCCAACGATTCGAGAGCGAGGGAACAGCGCAGAAGCTGTTGTTGGTGAAGGCGGCATATGTGGCAATGCAGATTGCATCGTTTGGTCTGGGAATCTGGAAAGTAAATCAGATGGGGCTGTTACCGTACGTATTATGCTCTATGGGGATAGCAGGGAAGATGGTCTACACGAACTAACGCGACTCGCAGGACGACGAGATCAGACTGGCTTGCATGGGAGAGCGCGAGGGAACCGTTGGAGTACGCCATACCAGCGTTTTAATAGGTGTATTATATTATGTCAAAACTTCACTTGCCTGTTCGTTCGAAGTGATCTCGCCGCTGTGATACTGCTCTGTATGTTAATTATGCACCGGACTCATTCTGGTGGATCATATATCCGATGACCGCTAAAATTGAAATGTAAACTTCAAACAAACTTGGGGCAACGATTGATCATAGTGCCCCATTAACTGATCATAAACCGCATTTCTTCATATTCTATTGAGTTGGCATATTTACTAGAACCCTTACAACTTGCTTGCCGCTTCATCCTTCTTAATCCTGATTATCAACTTGCCAAACTGTGTCCCGTTCTTCATCTCTTGAAACAGCCCCTCCACGGCCTCAAGGTTATCCAACCCCTCCACGACCTTCGACACAATTGGTACGATCTTCTTCTCGTTAACGAAACGGATCATCGCCTTGAACTCCTCTCTCGAACCCATTGTCGATCCTCTAAGGTCGATATTCTTCAACACAGCCGACATGGGGAAGTCAATCTTTGGCCCCGTAGTCATACCATACGACACAACCACACCTCCCTGCTTCACCAGTCTGACACTCCTCTTCATGATATCACCTCCCGCGCCATCAATAATCGCATCAATCCACTTCCTCTCCTTCGGCAACAGCGCCAATAACTCCTTATCCCACGCCGCGCCCTTGTAGCTCACTCCTCCCTTCGCGCCCAGCGCCACCGCTCTTCCAATCTTTCCCTCATCTCCACTCGTAACCCAGACATTGCATCCCTTGGCCACGGCAAACTGCAGCGCATTCAGCGCCACACCGCCACCGATGCCAGTAACCAGGATATTCCTTCCCTCCACCGCCTCTCCAGACTTTGTAACCAGTGCTCTCCACGCAGTCAATCCAGTCAGCGGAAGTGCCGCGGCCTGTGCATCGCTAAGATGTGCCGGTGCCGGCTCGACCTCTGATTCAGGCACAACAACCTCCTCTTGCGCCGTGCCAACCTCGTTCATTGTTGTCCCTCCAAGGATCCCAATGAACGTTTCGGGACCGATTTCCTGAGTTTCCCAACCATGAGCAGGTGTAAGAATGACCCTTTGGCCATTGAGCTTGGAAGACGCCGAGGTGACTACACCGCAGCCATCGGCAAGGAGAGGGGTCGTGAAGGAGATGGCGGGGTAGAGCGATTGGCGGATGAACAGGTCGCGGTGGTTGAGGGCCGCAGCCAAGATCGATACTTGGATTTCTCCCTGCGCCGGAGTGCGCTTCTCTACATTGGCGAGTTTAAGGCTGTAGAGGGCACGTTAGTTGGAATTGGGGTCGGTGGTGGGCGGGCGGTTCTCACGGGTGGTAAACAACGCCTGGCTTCCCTTCCGCCTTGGTGATGCTGAGTGCGAGAGGCATGGCTAAATTCTATATTGTTTGGGTATATGTATATGGTATATGCTCAGGTCAAAAATTATACAATGTTTTGGTGGTTCAATGGGATCTATTATATTATCTTTCACGGATCATGGCACAGAGCTTATGCGATGCCCCCCCGCATTACTCTACCGAGGTAACCTTAATGACGGCATTGGGGAAGGAACACACTCCGTTTTGCGGCCCGCAAGTAAGGGCCTGGCATAACTAATCAACCTCTGTACGCTTTCTGCCGATTTCGTGCCGAATTCCAATAGAAGATTTAGGACTTACTGAATTGCTATTCACAACTCATAAATCGCATGTTAATACGAGTGCTACAGAGGCCAAGATTTATTAGTAGAAAGTAGATTGACGGATCACTCATATATTGCAATTGGAACGGCATAGAATGTCAAATAGATGTAGTGTACAATAATTCATTACTACTCATAATACAGATACAGCTACTCTTAACAGACGAAACAAACCGCTGCATCCCTGCCATGGCGCTTGTGGACTAGAACTTGATATGCAGGCGACGCTATTGATACATTTGCATCACAGTGAAATAATACACGCAGGCCGATCACTTGCGACCCTTCTTCTTGTTGGGCACAACCTTGAACCCAGAGGCGACTGGTTCTTCCACCTTGGCTGGCCCCTTCTTGGCTACCTCGCTCCACCCACCGGTAGACGCGCTTCCCGCACCTGCGGTTGAGAAGCCGGTAGACCCGGCGCCGGCGCTCTCAACAATGCCCTTATCAGCCTGCTTCTTGCGGCGGAGGAACTCGTCGGCGAAGCGGCGACCATCCATAAGCTGGGAGTTGGCGTAGACGCTGTCAGCGATGATGCCAGGCTCTCCTGGGAACTCGCAGAGCATTTGGACAAAGTTGTCAACTGTAATAACGTTAGCTCCCGGAATTGTAAAAGTACTGCGAATTAAAACTTACCATTGATATCAGTGTTGAGCCCCTTGGCAAGCGCGGCACTGGCCCACTTGGTGAACTCCTGCTGGGCAGAGGATGCTCCACTTTGGCTTGACAGGGCCGCAGTGCTAGTGTTGGCACGGTTCTCAATAACAGCTGGTCTAACCACCTTCGCAACCGCTGGTCCGGCAGTAGAACTGGCAGGGCGCATCACAGGAGATGGCGCAGCACCGACCGGTCCTCCAGGGATCTTAACTTTACCACCAGCGCCAACGGTAGACCAGGCAGAGTTCATGGCTGGCTGTCCAGCTGTGGGCTTGCTCGCAAGCTCAGCATAGCGCTTTCCGCCGGAAGGCGCGGCCGGCGCGGCTGCAACGGCAGCAGCTGCAAGCTTCTGCTTTCTAAGCTCCTCCTCTCTTTGGATATCGGCAAGAGTCTTCTTGCTAGAGGCAGCAGCAGGCGCTGGGTTCTGCACCTTGGTAGTGGTAGCCTTAGACCAAGTAGAAGTAGTTGTAACGGCAGGGCCAACTGGCGAGGCACTGCTTGCCCAAGTAGAGGTGGTTGGCAGCCCGTGAGCAACAGCGGCTGGCTGAGCACGAAGCTCCTGCTCGAGAAGAGCACGGCGGGCTGCAGCGGCAGATTCCTCTAACTTGGCTGCCTTCTTTGCCTCAGCCTCTTGGATCTCCTTCAAGGAAGGTCCCTTTGGAGCATCAACTGGTTCCTTAGCCCACGGAGCGATAGAAGGTGGAGCAGTTGCAGTATCAGGCGTCTCGGATCTGGACCTCGTTCCGGCGTGGAGAGTCTCTGGAAGGTTGGATCTGCCTCGCTGCGCTGCGGGAGCAGGGAGGGGAGTCGTTGACTGTGGTGGAGGTGGGAATGGCATTGGTAGACCACTGGACACCTTCGCCCATGGCGACTCTGGCTGAGGAGTTTGCTTAGCGGAGGCAGCCTTTTGGATCTGCTCAGTAAGCGACAAAACCTCCTCCTGGTCCTTACGTTCCGTCACAACCTCAGTTTCAGCAGCGGTCGTCTCTGTGCGAGACTGTTGGCGGTTCTGGGGTGGGCGGATAGGCTCGGTGGTCGCTGGCGCAGCCCCCTGTTGTTCGGCCTGCTCCATGTCATGCTGAGCTCTGAGCAGCTCAAATTCTTGAAGGCGTGCGCGGAAGCCCTGGGGATCATTCTCGGAATGCGCCTGGTGCTGAGATGCCGCAGGCTGTGCTTGAGTCTGCTGAGAAAAAATAGCAGGCAATTGGGTACGGGGACCTTGCGTAGCGCTAGTTGGGGCACCAAAAGACTGCTGGCGGTCTTGTAGGCTCAGTCTCGCAACCTCATCTTCGCGAAAAAAGTCCGGTGGAAGGTTTGAGCTACCCGTGGTAGGGGCCGGGCGAGTACTGGCGTCAAAGAAGCTGGAGCCACTAGTTGGAATCTGTTGCTGCGGCATGATCGGTCCAATCGGAGACGTAATGCTGCCAAAGCTGGGTTGGCTCTGCAAGCTGTGGGCGCTGGAATGGTGGTGTAGAGCCGATGGGAGACCCCCGGGCATCTGCATCTGCTTCATGTTGACTTGCTGCTGCGCAAGGAACTCCCTCTGGCGCGCCATGAGGTATTGCTCCTCTTGTTTGCGGCGCTCAAGGTTGTTCTGTTGCTCAGCTGTTAGAGTAGTGCCGAAGCTGGGGAAAGCCCCAGCAAACGGAGGCTGGACGGCGCCAGGTTGAGGGCCGGGTGCACCAGTTGTAGCAGCAGGCGCAAATGGAGCTCCAGACTGAGCAGTGACAGGACCGTAAGGGATACCAATCTGGGGTACCAGGAATGGCTCGCGTGAGTTCCCAATCCTTCTAATCAGTTGGCCGAGAGGTTCGAACTCAACATCTTCGAGTTTCTTGACAGACAAGTCTGGCGTGAAAAACGACGCTTTGTACCAGTCATGCATTTCCAATCCAGACCAAGGGCCTTGTGTCTGCCCCTGAGGGTCAAGATAGACCCAGCGCATGCGATCGGGCATGACCATAGTGCGCTGTTGGGTCTGGGGAAGGTTGCTGGGGGTTGGTGTCTGCTCTGCCGAGGTCTGGCTTTGCTGATAAGCTTGGCCTGGAGTCTGCGAAGTAGACGGTGGCTGAGAACTAGAAGCGGTCTGGGGCTGGGTTCCTTCCGTAGGATGCTGGCCTTGGCGGAAATCAGACGCCTGGAACAGATCATCGAATACCCCCCTTCCGGATCTCAAGGGGCTATCGGTCTCTCTTGGAGGGCCGAAGGCATTTCTGCCAATGGCCCCGAAGTTGTTCATTTGCCGTTGGTCCTCTCCTTGGTGATCGCTCTCAGTGGTATGCATCTGTGCCTGCATAGCTGCTGGGAAAAGCGACCCAAGCTTGCTGCCGCGACCAATAGTGTTGGATCCGGAGAGACCTCCCGATGCAGGTCCAAGATTTCCTAGACCACCCAAGCCAGGGGATTGCATGTCACCCATGGGGCCGAAAATTGAGTTGCCAAATGCACCCTGGAAGGATCGCTCGCGGTCCGGGGTGCCAATGGGATTGGCGCTAGTTGGCCAGCCTCCAAGTCCGCCCAAACCACCAGCGCCTGCGATGCCAAGAGATGGGAATCCCTTACTGCCCGTAGCACTGGAAGTCTGGCTGCGGTCACTTCCATCGAAAGGCGCGTTGGGGAATCCTCTAGCAAGCCCGCCAAATGGATTGGATGCCTGTTCCCCAACCCCACCTAAGCCATGAGGACGAGCTTGGTGCATCGGGTTGCTTCCAATGCTAGCATCGTCCTCTTCGCGTTGGGCACGCTCATCCGGCGGACTCGCGTAAGGGTTGGTTTCCGTTGGGCTTTCCAACCCACCACCACGGTGTCCAAGGCGATCATGGGGAGTTTGGATTCCATGGCCATGCACCCCATCCCTGAAACCTGGTGCGTCTGACATACCCAGATCACCCGAAGCCTGGCGACTAGGAGTATCAAGACCCGGAGCGCGACGGTTTTGGCTTAATGGAGGGCTGATATCCTGCCCCCCAAGAGCCGCGCTTCCCGGTCTGATTGACTCATCGTCAAACGGGTCGGTATCAGTTCGGGCTCTTGCCCTCCATGACTTCGCAGCATCAGATCGAAGGCTTTCGCCCTTCGATGACAGCTCCTCCGAGCTCTCCTTAGGCATCAGGTGGGCGAGCCTACTCTCGCCTCTTCCGAACGCCGGGCGCTTCTCGCCAGGAGTCGCTGGAGGGTTCGAGCCTGACGGAAGCGCAAAGCTCCCGAAGTTTCCCATGGGCGACATAGTGGTACCGGAAGTTGGCGCACCCCAAGGAGAACCAGGCCCATTACCAAGACCACTTCCAGCGGTGTTGCTTCGGGAGATGCCACCAAATGGAAGCGACGTCTGGCCATGCTTCCCTCCGTCATCACGGTCGTCTGCCGTTTCACCGCCCTTTCGGTTGAAAAATGGGGATGGTTCGTCTCGGTTGAATCTGCTCATGGTCGCGGGCGATGTGAGTGAGCTGTAGCCAACAGATTCGCCAGTCTCCCTGCGTCGAGTTCCAGGTCGACCAGGCGTAGGGGGTTGAACTCCGAAAGGCCCAGCTGCTCCTCCTTGACCGTGGGACACTGATGTCTTCCGTCCGTTCGTGGCGCTCCCAGGAGTCCCTTGTTCCTTGGTGTTCTGCGTGAGTGGCTTAAGCGGCGAGTTGACGTCGTTGGAGAAAATCTAGAAAATCGTCAGATGGAGGTCTAACACAGATCCATCGCCAGTACTTACAGATCTTTCTGCTTCCGACATATCCTGAAGGCCAATAGGTTGCACCTCGCCACTTTGATCCCAGCAAACCTCCGGTCCGTGATTATTGTCTCTAGTATCGTTCGATTTTCCCCAACCTCTTGTACCCGAGCTATTCTGCTGTTCGGGGTTCCAGTTATTCACAAATAATCTCGCGACGTCGTCGTTTGAACTAACCGAAGCCTGGTGCGCTTTGTAGATATCAAGAATCGCGTCTTTCGAATATCGCGTGTCAACTGGCGCTTCGCTTCCTGGCGTGTTGGTATATTGAGTGAAAAATGAATCCGACGCTGATGAAGAGGTTGATTGCTCAAGTTGCGGCAAAGTTTGTCCGGGGACAGCGTTAGGGTTCGCAGAGGATCGTCGGAGGGTTAAGGTGCCGTTTAAGGATCGAGCTTCCTTCCTGGCCCTAAAACGAAAGTCAGTATGCTGTTTTGAGAGTCTTCACACCACGGCGGCGCATGATCTGGCGGTGTATTGATGAGCATTGCCATAATCATATGTGATATATAGCTACCAGAGCAGTGCAACAATTGTGCTCCAAATGCTTTCAACAATCTCCCGCATCCATCGAGGTCGCTCGCGTGAGGGGCAAAATCGCGTATAAAACGTACCAGTCGCCGCCTCCTCGCGGTTCGTTCCTGCCACTTGGTCGTGTGTCGCGGGAGGATTGGCCTGCCGCAGCAGATGCGAAGCTTGAAGGCAAATGTGAAGGCATTGCTGGATGTTTGGGAAATGGCACGAGAGCTATTGCTTAAGTACCAAAGGTGGTGACGGTATCGTCTTTAGAGATCGAAAAGTGTAGATATGCGCTTTGAAAAACACAAAAACAACAAGACTTTTCGTAGTAAGGTAAATGGCTTTGGGTCTCTGAAGACGCGGAGGAATTGTTGTGGGGATCGATTAAGTTGTTGATTTCAATGCTGTGCTGCTGTGCTCCAAGTATATGCTGATGTTCAAAATGAAGGCGAAGAAAGTGTGTATGGTGGTAGAAAAGAAGCGCTAGACGGGTTAGCGCGATCTGTTGCATCCGGAGGTTGGTGTTCAGGAACGCGGCGTCGGGAGACGAGTCAACGCCAGTCCGCTTCTGGCAAATGTCAGATGCATAAGAGGCGAATTTTGGTTTCTACCGCTTCATCTATGAATTCAGACATATACAGATATACAGAATTACATCATATCATCTACGCATACATACTACGTACATATATATGTATTTATATATTCATATTATATGTCTCCGTTGCACGATATGGATCCGTTCGTTTGGAAAGTTGTTGATTCACAGGCAGATGGTGAGTTGGCGGGCACATGTAGGTCGCCATATACCACGTCCCATTGTGTTGCTCTCCCCTTGCCTTCTTGCAGGCGCTGATCCCGCCCAATTATCCCCAAAAATAGGCCGACTTCTCTTTGAAACCTCCGTTTTTTCTGTTGGCGCATGTGCTATAGACAATTATGCTCCTTGCTTCGATTTCTCTGGTGGCAGATTCTTTGACCCCTCGTCACATTGACAGGTGGCGGCGTCTTGGCAGCTGTGCTTAGAGTGACACAGAGTATATTTCATTTTCATGTATTGGGTTTGCTCTCTCGGGGACTGTGTCGGCTTACTGCGACGATGCCGCATGGACCGAAAGCCGACCATTGTTTGGCTGTGTATATTCGGTGAGACAGAGCAAAGATCAGCTGCTTGATGATTGCTCCGATACCGATCGGTTTCTATATTATTTTGATTTTGTCCCTTTCCTCTAGGCAAGCACTCTGCCTTTTTCTTCTTAAAGTCCCAAAAGGCGCAACGGCCTGGGAATTCGGCTTCGTCGCAGCTTTTCTCGCCGGCGATATTGAGGCCGTGTAGGATCCGAGAGTCATTTTTGACGTCTTGTGCTCCTTCTCGAACGCCTCGTTTTATTGGGGCACACTTGAATTGCATATGCTGTGCAATCATACCCACGTCCGGGCTGCATCTTCAAAATGGTCGACTATAGACGATATTTAGATTGTACGGTGTCCCGAGCTGACTTTGACTCTGCCTGCTAATCTGAGATAGACCCTGGTGGACGGCTCGTATACGACATGATGACCAACAGAAGTCAGGGATGGCGAGATAGATATCTACGAGCAGAGATACTCCCTCCGGGATGGAAGATGGGAATATCTAGACTTGGACGCACGCCATTTTATGATCCACTCCTTGTTCAAGAGCCAGTCGAGCGCCTACCTGTCCTCCCAAGGCGACCTCGTGGGCCACGGTATCAAGCTACAGATCCAATCTACGATGACCTCGACCAGCAGAGCCCACGGCTTTATTCAGAGCACGCTGACCTTGTCCAGCGTCAGGGGCCTAGTTCAGCTGCAATTGGCGACCGTCTCGACGATCGTCTTAGAGATGAAATTTATCTAGATTCCGATGATGACTATATACCGAGAACTGCACGGATACGAAGACCCTTACCGGATAGACTTCATGACGATATCGTTGCTGGGCCGCGATTTACCTCCCACGACTTGGACGTTGTACATCACAATCCTCACCTTCACCATTTGCGAGACGACTTGAGGCAGCAAGCGCTGAGGCCAGCCATTCATGACCGTCCGCACCGCAACCATGGCCATCACCACGGCCACCACGGCCACCATGGCCACCGCGGTCACCTTCACCCTCGTGGACCTAGACATGTTCACTTTGCAGATGATCTAGAAGATGACCTTGATTGGAGAAACCCCTTCGAACGGCGTAGGATGCCATATCGCTTCGTCGAAGAAGAACTGGACTACCCCTACGACGAAATACTATATTCGGATGATGAGTTGGACCTTCATCATAGGTACGCAGCTCATGAGAGGCTTCTCATGGCACCGAGAGAGAGGGGGATAAGGGAGCGCTGGTGGGAATTAGACGACGATTAGAGAACTCGTTTTTTGGTGGCGAAAGGATAGTTTGCTGTTCTGCTGCATCTGCATAATGATGAGGGAAGGAGCGATTGTTTTAATTCCATTTGGGTCGTTTGCATGTTTTACTTTATGTCGTTCTTGGACAGTCTGGGGCACATTACTGGGACATATTTTCTATAGAATCGCATCGAGCCATAACACCTTATCAATCACAAAGTGATGCATCGCATTCACTGCCAATATAGTCATGCAAATACCATCTCGGCTTTCAAGGCTCCAGCTATTCATGCCGGATACCCGTCACAAGTCCACTCTCACGTAGGCCAAGTTGATGCCAACGCGCCTAAGTTGCCCTATGAAAACGCAGGGTCTCCTCCACATGCACTAAAAAGGACACTTAATATTGGCTTTTAGATGACGCTGCAGGGCCAGGTGATGCAATTACAATAGAACAGCTCAGCCTCTCTCTCGGTTGAGGCCGAGCACAACGACTACGAGGCCATACACCGTATATGGTGCACACGAAGTCAAAGTGTGGCTGAAGACACGCTATGGCGGAATTCGAGGCTGTGCAGTCCGAGCTCCCCACCACCAACAACAGAATCATTGGGCTGTGGCTCACCCCTGCTCCCCCACGACAATCCTTAACCCCTCCAGGTAGATTCACTCTCGAGCGGGGGGTGCCCCTCCACACGAAGGAAGAAGACCCGGTGCGTCAGCAATCTCAGCTAAGTATATCTCTCATCTCTCATCTCCGTCTCTCTCACACCTATAAATCATCGTCTTCCCATCCTCATCATCGCGTCCATCAAGCAAGTCCATCTCAACCACAAACTCCATCTCCCATCTCCCATCCTCTCGATCTAGCGACCTAAGCAACAAAATGTCAAGCAACGAGTACTACGGAGGCGGCGGCGGCGGCTACAACCAGAACCAGTACGGAGGTCCTCCCCAAGGACAAGGCGGCTACCCTCCACAGCAACAATACCCTCCCCAACAACAAGGAGGCTACCCCCCTCAGCACGATCCATACGGCCAACAGCAACAAGGCTACAACCAACACGGCGGCGCACCCCAGGGCGGCTACCCTCCCCAGGGCCAGTACCCACCCCAGCACCAAGGCGGCTACGACAACCGCGGCCACAGCCCAAACCCCCAACAACAGGGTTACCCCCAGGGCGGCTACCCTCCTCAGGGACACCAGCAGCCGGGACAGTACGGTCCTCCTGGTGGACAGGCCTACCCGGGCGGCGGACAAGAGGGTGACAGAGGTCTCGGAGCTACGCTGATCGGCAGCGCCGGCGGCGGATTCTTGGGACACCAGATGGGCGGAGGCATGCTCGGCACGGTGCTCGGCGGTGTTGCGGGAGCGGTCGGCGCAAATGTCCTGGAAAACAAGGCCAAGAAGCACAAGAAGGGGAAGAAGGATAAGAAAGATAAGAAGTACAAGAAGAGGGGTGGTGGCTCGAGCAGCAGCTCCAGCTCTTCGGATTCCGACTAAGTGTTGGCGAGATTCGATCTCGAGGTTGGGCCTTTGTAGTTAGTGGTATGAGGATGAGGTGTGGATTCCTGTTGGCGCGCAAAGGTGGTTGAGTGATACGACGCGTTATACGCCGCCTATGGCACTTTGATGTTTGTATGAATGGGCTTGTTTCTGGCTGGTAGTGTCTATTCGTTGGGTGCGAGCGACGATTTCTAATGCAGGTCAATAGAGATAGCTTATAGTGAAGCTACAGTTGCCTCGGGTTTTCTTTGAACGGTGATGCAGAGCTCTAGTTGTCAGTAGCTTTATTTATTAAATTACTCAGCAATTCCTGTGCATACGACCGTTTATACTGAGCGAACTCGGCGCTAGATATCAACAAATCAGCACTATAAAATTAAATTATGATCATTGAACGTTCCCTGCATGCTAAGGAAATGCCAATGTTTTATCTCGTAGATGACGTGCAAAGCCCCTCCCAAACACATGTCTTTGGATCAATTCCCCTCATGAGTTAGAGTCACTAAACCATCGCGTTCCGACATGCATAGGCTATATTGGCAGCGGCGGGGCAATCCCTGGCATCCTGGCACCATGATTTGCGGTAATTTATTCCTCCGATTTATCATCTTCTTACAGCTTCATATTATACATCCGTCGATCGGCCTGCACGGCAGGAACCTTGTTATTTATATATACGTGCATCTTCTCATCTGCGACATGTTCCTGGATTTGTTCTTTCAAGCTTCCAGCGTAGATATCGCCCAAAGGCGCCATTCGCGATGCTCAACCACATGTATGAAATTACCGACAGCTCGACGGATAGCCCGCTCCGTCAACGAATAAAGGATCCTGGTGAGAAGCCAAAGTTAGAGCAGCACCTCGGCTCTGTGAACGGGTCTTCCATAGCTCGAGAATGCAAGACAACAGGCGCTGCCCTGCTCGCCTGGGCGGAAATAGAGCCATGGCGACAGTACAACCGCTTCATAATCCGCAGTTACAGGCCAGCGAGCAACTCGTATCTCAAGTCCATTAGCAGCCTGGGCTACATCCATGACCAGACTGTTAACATTTACAGCCATCTTCTGGGTGCTGTGGGGTTTGTAGCAGCTGGCTATATTCTATATGGCCTATTATCCCCACGCTATCACTCAGCAACATGGGCAGACGTCGCTGTATTCGGTGCCTTCGCCGTCGGTCTATTCATGTGCCTGACGTTATCTGCGGCATTCCACACCTTCAACAACCATTCCCGGAACGTCTATGACTTATTTTTCATGTTCGACATGCTCGGAATATCATTTCTCATAATGGGCTCCTTCTACCCCAGCATATATTACTCATTCTACTGCGAGCCCGGACCGAGGTATTTGTATTGGGCTATGGTACGCCTCTGGTCGACAAGATAGAAACCGCCTTTACTCACAGCTCTGCAGATCACAGTGTTCGGTTCGGGGGTTATCATTGCTAGTATCACCCCCAAATTCCGGCACAGATCCTGGCGGCATCTGCGGACTGCTTTATTCATGGCAATGGGGCTGACGGGCATCGTGCCTATGACACACGCAGCTCTAACATTCGGGGTCGACCAGGCGAATCGCCAGATGGGCTGGTACTGGTATATCCAGGAGGCCCTGTGGTATATAGGGGGCGCCGTAATTTATGTGGTAAGTCTTGCATTACACAGAGCCAACAGAGGCTAATTCGCGTCAGGCCAAGGTCCCGGAACGGTTTGCTCCTGGGAAATTTGACGTTTGGGGAAGCTCGCATCAGATATTTCATGTCTGTGTCCTCTTGGGAGCAGCGTCGCATCTGACTGGTGCGATTAAGGGCTTTGATTATAACCATGATCCTAGCACGCGCAGATGTTGAGAGAAGTATGATTGGCAGTGTCATTGTCAACAAGGCTAATTAGCTTTATGAACTAAGAACAGCATTATGATATTCGAAGAGAATTTAAAAGATGCTTGGACGATAGCTTTTCAACAAGCAAAGGTGGTAATTGGGTAGTATGCAGCAACGGCAAGCATGTTGCGGAGGGAAGGAGCTATCCTTGATATTAAAAAGGAAGAAACGTCCCCTCGTGGTCTGGGAGGAAGGAGCCACTCTCATATCTTGCAGGAGGAAGGAGCTGTTCGTTATGCTGCCAAAAGAAGGAGCAGCCCCTAACTTCTCGGAAGGAAGGAGCGGGTTTCCTTTGCTGCAGAAGCGGAAAGAGCAATGGCCAGTACTTAAACTAAGATTATTAATATATTTTGCATATATGGAAGAGCGTCCCCTCAGTCATACACTCGCACTTTCCCTACTTATGGTGGCAATCCTTACAGTAATAACGTGCAAAGGCGTTTCGTATCCACATCACAGGCTTTCAAGAGCTGCTTATTAAACAGGTGACACTGTATTGTAATATACAGACTATAGTTATCTATGTGTCTAGGTTTTGTATTCATATCGCCGTCATTAAGATTCATTGCTCGTCACAGCGGCGAGATACGCCGCGTTTCCCCATCTCATCTCAGGTGCCCGCCTTCTCATCAGCACCCTCTCTCATATCTCCCTCCAGCATGCTGCCAGACCCATAAACACCTCCGTCTAAGATCACTTCCTCGTTGTCATCGTAGTCGTCCTGTACCCGTCGCCAGGTTTTTTTCCTCGTCTGCCCCTCACCATCTTCCACGCCCTTGCCCTCAGGAGGGGTAAAGACTGGCCTTATCAACCCTCCTATCAGTGGGTTTCGACTATATGCTCCTCCCGACGTCCTCGAGTCCGCTTGCTCGTTGCCACCAGTATCTATACCCTCATCCGCATCTACACTTTCTTTATCCTCCACAGTATCGTGATACTTGACATCCACCCGCTTATATGTCTTCACAAGTTTCCCTCCCACAACATCCAAGCTCACCATCTCTCTCTTCTTCTCATATTCCGGCCTAGCATTCCACTCCTGCTCCCTCAACACCTTCTGCTGCTGCTTCAGCAACCTTGCGCGCTCCATTGGCCCCGCCCACTGACTAACCCCCACATCCGGAGTCGCAAAGTCTGCCGCCTCATCATACACCCGTGTGCGACTCGCATTCTGCGCCTGGAACCCTAACAGACGATCGCGATGTGCCTGCGCTTTCTCTGCTGCGCTTAAATCCTCCCCACTGCCTCTCGAGAGTTCTGCTGGCGTCGGGCCCGCAGGCACCGCCGCAGCACGGCTCACAAAAGGGTTCTTGCTTGAAGTCTCAACGCGGCGATGCGCAGCGCGGTCAATGGCCTGTTTCTCCTGCGCCCTATCGGCCCTCAGTTCACGCACGATATTATCACGGTCTTCAGGTCGGAGGATAGGTTGGCCGCAGAATGTACACGGCCCGAAGCCTTCCTTGACGCAGATGACTTTCCCGCAGTTGAGGCAGTTCGGAGCAGCGGCGAGGAGGGCATGCCTGGTGGCTATGCAGTTGCAGGCGCGCGAGGCATTGGAGGCTGTGGATGTGGCGGCGTTCTCGAGACTGTAGATTAGGGCATCGAGCTCGGAGAGGTTGGCGGAGGCGCTGCTCATGGGCGTGCCGCCTGTGATGCTGATTTTCGTGGGGCGCTGGGAGGGGCGCGCAGGCGACGAGGTACGGGTCGTTGGCGCGCTGGAAGGTTTGATGGGGTCGGAGATCAGGCGCCCAGCTGCTGAGGGGGGAGGGCGTGGAGGAGGGGTTTGCGTCTTCTTGGGTGGATCGCGTAGGGTAAGGTTGTTATGCTGTTGTGACGGTCCTGCCCGTGGTGGAGCGTAGTCTTCATTTCCTTTCTTTTGGTATGCCTTGCCCTGCCCGGCATAGCTAGTATCTTGCACCTGGCGGGGTGGGAGAGTGTGGATTTGCGCCTTCTTCTTTTTTGGCGCGCGAGTTGTCTTTGGGACGGCAGAAGAGGAGGAAGAGGAAGCTTGGCTGTTTGCTGCATTGGCATGGCCAGAGGCAGATGAGCTTGGCGCTGGCTGACGACGTGAGTTGAAGGTGGATATGAATTCGATAGATGCGGGTGACTCGCCCAGCAGATTGTTGAAGTGTTCGACAGCTTCCTGAGGGGGTAGAGTCGATGCATAGGCGAGAACCTGCTGGAGGTCCTCCTCCGGTAGAGGAAGCAGCTTGGACAGCTGTTGGAGCGACATTTGGAGCGAATATCGCGAATATGCTGTTGTATGAAGTTTAGTGTTGCGCAGTTGACATAATATCTCTGGAGCTTCGGAGTTATGTGTGGCCGCGGTGTGAGCGGTTACTCACGGCGATCACTATGTACCTATCATATACAATTTAGCGGAGAGTGTACATCGCAGTGGACCATGTGGAGGACAGGAACAACAAAATGAGGGGTCGAGGGGTAGGTAGTGCAGTGTAACAACTACCAAGACCTCCCTCATGCCCGAACTGCGCCCTTCCAATCACAAATACATTCATCACTGGAGAGATTGTTTATATATATTATTGATTACGTCCGCTGGTATAGATAACGCATATATCTAGAAGTTATACATTTTGTTGCATATATATACGCTACATAAACCAGAATACCCCACCAACGAGCTTCGACTGAGTCCTCGACAACGCCTGTGAGCAAACGCTTCAAGTGACTCACAAGTCTTATAAAAAGCATTGTTCCCATATATTTTTCTGCTTCACAGATTCTCTTATTTCTATTCCAATCATCAGAATATATTTTATCCTTTATACACAATCTCACAGTCAATTGCCGCTTATTATCATTCAAGATGCTGAACGTTTCTTCACTCCACATCGACCTCAACCTGAACGAAGCCAAGGATGTGACCTATACTCGCACTCCATTCGGAAAAGAGATGAGGAAGCTCTTCACCTTCGACCCTCAGTATAGGAACCTTAACCATGGTAAGTGCAACTTGATTGTTTCAAATGGAGCCGAAGACTCATCGTCTCCTAGGCTCATATGGCTCCTATCCTCGCGCCATCCGGGAGAAAGCCAACTACTTCAAGGATCTGAAGGAGAGTCGCCCGGATCCCTTCGTCCGATATGCTTACAATGATTATCTGGACAAGTCTCGCGCCGCCGTTGCTGCCCTTGTCAACGCTCCAGTAAACAACTGCGTTTTTGTCCCCAATGCAACCACGGCCATCAACACTGTCCTCCGCAATATTCCTTGGAACAAGGACGGCAAAGATGAGATCCTGAGCTTCAGCACCATATACAGTGCTTGTAACAAGACCATCGCCTATATCCGCGACTCCACCGGCCTTGTTTCAAACCGCGTGATTACGACGGATTACCCAATCTCCAATGCTAACTACATCAAGCTTTTCCGCGAGGCCATTGCAGCCTCCCGCGCTGAAGGCAAGAATCCCCGCGTGGCTTTCTTTGATACCATCGCGTCCATGCCTGGTGTCCGCATCCCATTTGAGGCCCTCACTGCAGTCTGCAAGGAAGAAGGCATCCTCAGCTTGATCGACGGTGCCCATGGCATCGGCCAGATCCCGCTGGACTTGACCAAGCTTGACCCCGACTTCTTCGTCTCCAACTGTCACAAATGGCTCTTTACTCCGCGTGGCTGTGCTCTGTTCGTCGTCGCAGAGCGCAACCAGCACATCATCCGCTCCACGCTCCCAACATCGGAGGAGTACATCCCTGAGGGCGTGGCTGAGACTCCATCGCGTACTGGGAACCCACATTTTGTTGCCATGTACGAGTGGGTCGGCACACAGGATAATGATCAGTACCTTTGCATCCCCGAGGCCATCAAGTGGCGCGAGCAGGTCTGCGGTGGCGAAGAGGCCATCTACGAGTATAACAACACTCTCCTGCGGAAGGCGACGAAGCTCCTAGTGTCAGAGCTTGGCACCGAGGCCCTTGAGAATGAAGAGGGTACGCTGATGGATTGCACCATGTCGTTTATCCGGCTGCCGCTCAACCTTGAGAAAGACGGCGGGACCGTGAAGGCTGCGGACTTCAAAGCCATCCTCTTGTTCATGGGACAGACTATGGCTTCGGAGTACCAGTCTTATATTGCGACCAGTATCTTCCAGGGCGGTATCTGGTGCCGATTAAGCGCGCAGGTTTATTTGGACGAGGATGATTTTGTGTTTGCTGCGAAGATGCTGAAGGAGGTGTGCGAGAGGGTTAATAAGGGCGAATATTTGACCAAGGCCGTCAAGCCTGTCTCGAGGGCTTAGAGGAATAGACCATGGTTGCATGACATTTGCTTCCAGGACGGCTGCCAGACGATGACTGGCGTGGATAGTGCGGTTTCATATTCTTGTTTTCTTTATGACATGATCAGACATCTAAGAGTCATATATTTGTGTCGTGTAAAGGACGGCATTGGTTGCATGGCTTATACCTTTAGAATCATAAGATTGCCATTGCGGCTAAGCACGAGAAAAGCTGAAACGAAGTGATAGCAGTTGCCACACTTTACTGAATTGAAGCTCGACATATGGTATATATACGACCTATTTGGTCCTGTACTCCCCCAAACTCCTTCATCATGTCATAAACGGAGAACCCGACCAAATAGACTCTGGGGGCGGACTGCTCAGAGGGCTCGAGGGCATCCCGTTCGGGTTCGCGAGGATCACGCCTAGGCTCGAGAGATACTTAATTCTTTTTGTTCTAGGCGTCATCGGCGCTGGCAGCGTGACATCCCACCGAGGCCCAGCATCATCGCTAGTTGGCGGCGATGGTAATGTGTCGCACTTGCCAGGTGCAGGTTTCGACTTGCCCTGTTTCCCTAGGCCCTGCACATTGGATGACAGATTGGAGAGAGGTGTTCTCGCAGTCTGTTTCTTGTTTGTGGATGGCAACGAACGGCGGGGTGCTGCTTTGGGAGGCTTGAACATTCCATTTATTCTCTCGATTCTCTTCGCAGACTCCTTGTCTTCACCGCGGCCT
>JPJR01000446.1:0-31931 GCA_000750675.1 Pseudogymnoascus sp. VKM F-3808
TGCTTTTTCCGGTACCTGACTTTTTTCCAGTACCTGCTTTTTCCGGTACCTGACTTTGTTCCGGTACCTGACTTTCTTCCGGTTACCTGCTTTCTTAGGGTAAACTCTGCAATTGACAAACAGGAGGGCAAATCAGTCCTATCTTTTGGTTTGATTCATAGTGTTACATCTGATCCTTCTTCTTCTGATCCTTCTTCTTCTGATCCTTTTTCCTCTGATCCTTCTTCTATAGCAAGGGGATCTTTATGGCGTAAATGTGTATCACCTGCTTCTTGCTCATCTAATTCTGCTCTATTCCTCACAATCGCCCTCCTTCTTTTTTCCCGGTTTTCCCTAGGTAAGTCTAGTATTTTTCCAATAACAATTATTCTTCTAGTCTCAGTCTCAACTAAAGCATCAAAACATCGATTCCACAGGCAATGTCTGCCCCGCTCATCCATTAGAGAGTGCCCAGCTTCTGCGTATATCTTAGCTCTTGTCTCCACTCCAGAACGAGCGAATAACGATATTGAGTGGACGAGTCCCATTTCAGTTACAAACTCAACATTCATCCCAGAGCTCTTAGATATTTCGCCGTGAGTGTTTCCGTGAGTGAATTTAGTGGGTTCGGGCTGTGATGTAAAGTTAGTATTCACTTCACGGCTCTGTTGTATGTCTTCTGGCGGCAAAAGGTTCGGCGAAAGGTTCGTGAAAACCCTGCCATCCGCCATTGCTGTATCATCGGCAGCACTAGGAATAGACGTTTCGGAAATCCCTTCCCCTGTGTAGCCCGGCATTACTGGCTCTGAGGTTTCTAAAATACTAGCTGTCCCAAAAAATGCCTGGTATATCGATCTTTTAACATAAAAGGAACTAATGTCATGGCCAAATCTTGGAAATTCACTCAAAGGTGCATGCATCTTACGAATGAAGAGATGGAGGCGGTCCTCATCATCATGCGATCCACCGCGGTAACGTCCACATCTGTGAGATAGAGGCTCGCCTATTCCGATCGTAGTGAGAGAAGGCCTCGATACGGCACTAGCAGTCAGAGTCGAATTTGAAAGGTATCCTTTGAAGAGAGCCGAGAGTGCTTCTGGTATGGGCTCGTTAACTTTAAAGATCTCCTTTGGTAAGCTTCGTAGCATATCTGCAAGAAGCCTCTCACTTGGATCTATCAATGCGTCTTGATCCGTCTGTATAGAGAAGCCTATGCGTTGGCCAAATTTTAATAGTCTAAACCCCAGATACCGCTTTGTACCATCGACGGTCTGCTCAATTGGGTTCATGTCTTTCTTAGACGAAACATTTGAGGGGTTGGTGAAGTAGCGTATAGCCGCGAGGAACAGTTCGCGATATGCAAGCCCAAATAAATAGTTGTGATCTCCGGTCACCGTCGTATATGATGTTTCGCTAAGTTGGATCTCAAGAGGCTCTCTATTACCTTCCGGTCGGAAGAGTGAGAAAAATCCTACGCGGAGACTCTCTTTACTAAGATTCGGCAAGAGAGCACGCATTGCTCTAGCAGCTGGGTCAAGGTACCTGAGGTGTTTAAATAACGTGTATATACTTAGTATTGGCTGTTCAATTTCAAGTAACCGTTGCAGGATCCCAGATCGGGCGACTGGGTCCTTGATTGCTGGAAACAACCTATCAGACAACATTTCCGCCTCGATGTATTGGGAGTCCATTTTGGATATAGCGGGGGCTCGCAGCTGAATGCTCTCCACAGAGGCACAATCAACGCCATGTATGAGCGAATTATCCCCTATTATGTGAGTTATTGTATTCTCTATCAGCTTGATGTAACAGGCTATTTCCTGGCAATAAAAGTTAGCTATGGGATGGACGGACAGTTAGTGAGCAGACCTCATCGCATCTGATTGACAGCAGTATATCCAAAGACCCAAGATGAAAGGCATTCCAGTAGCCTCGGAATTGTATGATGGACTCAAGCGCCTTAATGATGGTCCAACGCTTAAGTAACCTGCTAAGGTCTACCTCTTTGTTGGCAGTAATTCGGGCACGCCATCGAGCTGCTTCTTCTCGCTTATTCTGATACCGGCAGAGGATTATTCGGCAGAAAATCTCTCCGTCAGTATAGTTGGTCGAATAAGTACGACCTTCTCTAAGCAATTGCCGTGCTTTGTCGTCGAGTCCTGCGTATGGCTGTCAGTAGTGGCTCAGTGCTATGGTTATCACACTTGCCCTGTCCGTATATATCAACAAGCCACCACTTATTCCCAGACCCGAGGAGCTCTGTCGCTGCGGCAATTCTATGCTGACCGTGGAGACACGCCAGTTGTATATTGTGTGGGAGCTCGAACTTTGCTGGAGAAAGTACTGAGTCGGCTTTAAAACGTTCTGCGCTAATACCAAGCTCCTCTAGAACCAGCGTGAGGGAATTATCGTCTATTATAGCTGGGAGACTAAATGCGCTATCTTGTTGAAGGCATCCTTCGCCCTTGAAATTGCGTTTGAGGGCCTTCACGAGCTTAGGGTCTACAGGGCGAATTGGGTTTGGAAATGACAGTTGCGACAGGCGCACTCGTGCCTTGCCCTTCAGGTGAAGCGCCTTGCTCTCAACAAACTGCTGCTCTAATGACGCCAGAAGCTCCAATCCAGGGCCATTCATTACAGAATCGTTGGGCGCCATAATAACCGTGAAGTTTAGTATTCTTAATGTCACAGGCAGCACAGTCCTATACTTTATTGTCTGCGGAAGCCAGGTCTATTCTTTATTGTTGTTATTTTATTTATAGGCTTCTTGCACTAAGCTATAAACTATTCAATTTCTGCCGGTATTGACCTTTTGTCCAAGTTCAAAGGTAACTATAGACTGAGGACCTATGCTGACAGCTAATAAACGTAGCAGGCGCCGCACAGTTGAAGTTCCGCCACCACGACATGATAAAAATGTTCGTGGTGGATGGTAAGGTTGGGCCTCCTCACACGCTAACGGGGACTAAGATTTCGTCCTGTCGAACACGACCGGGCGTATCGGGTCATCCTGCAGAAGAGTTCTGAGGTGCTAGAGCGTCAGCTTGGCTTCGGGCGGGCGGACAAGTGGCTGGGTGAATTCCTACATGTCGTCCGCCTAACACATTGGGTTATCCCTTATCCCTCGAAAGGGGGATTTACCACGTCGACAAGGACTAGCCACCATCAAGGACTAAAGCGGCGCATTATGTGGCTTGCGTTAGCGTACGCCAACCCAGCCTAACCCTAAACCCTAACTCTAAGAGATTCTTGACGATGTCTTTGGCCATTCCGAGAGTAGTCCCTCTCTCTCTACATCAATCCGCCAATTTAAGGAATATAGCAGCATCCTGGATTATATAGCGTTCCCCTTTAATTAATTGATTTTATATTCTGGTTCCTCCCTGAAAATGCTAAGACTTTCTAGTTGCGCATTTTGAACGGCTTCGTAGAGTTCTAGAAAACTGTCCCAAGTCATTTTGAAGCCGCTAGCTACAGCGTCATACATTAGATGATCGGCACGCACCCCAACATACGTCAAATACTGATAAGACTAAAATGCTCAAGGTCAAATCAGAGATCCAATACAGTCTAATGTAGCCCGTTGAATAACTCGGAACTGCTAGTTTTACTATAGGCACCAAGTATTCTGGGCCATATATGAGCTAAGTTGGCGTAGAATTATGAAATATTTTACTAGTACAGAGACCCGACGGTTTAATTTTACTATTATAGTATCCCTGTCATTACAATACGTAGTGTAGCTAGTCACAACTATAAGTGCATCCAGTAATTACAATTCATTCTAGCTCAAAGAGAGGTATTAAAAACTTGATGACTAGCAACTAGGACGAAGCTAGCGAAGCTAAAATGTCGACTCCGAAAACCCCAAGTTATCAGCTTCACCTACCCCATTTCCCTTCTCCATGGAAAGCTCCAAAAGGAACAACACCTGACTTCAGGCCGAGTAATTCTCAAATCACGTCGGCTTGTACCGTTTGAATTGATCCCTGAAATTTTGTTTTACGTCGTATGATCCTTCGAAGGTATTCGGTCGAAGCAAATACTGCGGCCCATCCTCGGACTTCGATCGTCTCCTCTTTGTACTTTTCGACGGTACGTCCACGTTAGGATTTTTTCCCACGTTTCTCTCTATCAGATGCCCGTTGTCTAACAAAGGACACTTGTTTTGGAAGAAGGGTTTTTGGCCTTCGCAACTATCGTTGGAGTGGCCGCTCGATATTTCCTTGGTCTCGAACGACTCGCTACTGAGCCCGATCACAAGGTCATTCTCGTTCCGGGCAATCTCGGCCGGCACCTCGAATAGCTGAGGCCCTTTAGGTGATCCTGAGTTCTCAGTTGACTCCTGCTCGTCACGTGACACTAATACACCTATTGTCGCTAAGTCTTGTAAAGACTTTGATCCCTCAGGACGCGGAGATGCCTGAAACCCCCTGATAGTGAAACAACTTTGATCCAGAAGAAAACCAGTCTCTTCAGTGGGCTCCTGAGTTGGCTTGATGCTCATTAGCCCTCCAGTACCCTCAACACATGTCGAATTCTGAGTCGGTGAACCCCAATTGTTTTCTAAACCCCAAATCTCCATGATTTTTTCCATTTCGTCCATGTTCCAGCCCGCGTCGACGTCATACGGAGGGAATGGCTCTGTGGCGTGTATCTCTGTATCACACTCAAAACGCGGCGCTGCAGTCAAATTGTGACCCAGTGTTGTCGAAGTCGCCTGAATTTTCGCGTCCATACCTTCCAAATGTGTAAAATCGGCGGGGAAGGTCTCTGCACAATCCCAGTGCCGCTCTGCCGTCAAGTCGCAAATCCATGTCTCCAGAGCTGAGGAGGCCATAGGTGTATGAGTTTCCGCGGCCATGCTGATCTTGTGCTGCCTCTTACTTCTAAATGGGCTTGAGGATATGAGGACGAGGAAGTTTGCCTCTCCGTAGCGGGAGGTGGCCTTCTTATAGAGCCCCGTGGGATGCGACAAGCCAAGCTGCTGATCAATCATTTGAGCGGTTATTTCAGTCTTCGAGGCAGTGCATTTCATGCAAGTTTGAGCTAATGATATTTCAGGTTTTGATCGAACTGAAGAGCCGGAGAACCCCCTCGCTGCGTCATTGTCCTGCCTGTGAATAGGCAACAGCTGAGACCACGGCTATATAAGTTAATGCAAAGCATGAGCCACTTGGCCTTGCCCATGTTAGTGCGTAGCAGGTCTGGGTGTAGTTCGCACCTGATTGCTTTACGATACTTCGACATCCTGGAGGTTTACGGACGCTGAGCAACACTTACTAGGAGAAATTCATATAATAGCACAATGCTTTCGTTATTGTGCTCAATTCACAACCACGTAGCAGGGGACGAGCTTGCACTACCGGCCGTTTGTGTTATAAAACCAATGGCGTCGCGCGGCTGCGGAAATAGTCCTGCCGTCATCAGGGGCTAACGTCAGGCTGGCAGAGGTATAGAGTGAAAATATCCTACTATTAGCTGAAACCCAAGGTTACTTCTACCAATATGCCCTGATCAGCCTTCACGTATTACATATTCAGGGGTACGATGGGACATTACTAGCATGAGGAATTCAACAGAGTCATTCAGACGTCATAGAGTCGCATTAAATCAATGCAGAGTTACCCTCTCACAATGCTCGCCAGTGTTCCTTGATCGGCAAATGCAGGGAGCTAAAAACAACCAGCCTCCGGAACCTCAGCGTTGGTGGCTTATATCTCCCCGGTAGGTCAAAATTTTCCAAATTCTGTGAACCTGCGCTGTAGTTGCTACACGCTAAGTATCATTATGCAGAGTCCCTGTGGCTCCGAGCCGTCCAGGTATGCAGGCAGAGGCTAACAACTGATCCTATCTCCTTTTACAAGGAATGAATGAGCTCTGTGTATGCGAGCAGCTCATACAATAGCTGGCAGCAGGCGCACTCGCACGTCACCGCACCCCTCCAAAAGAGACTTACTTGATTTGTATAAGTAAAGCCTCCTTTAGATGGGTGCGGTCGCAAAAGGCATCGTGGCAGGAGAGAACCAAAGCCGTTATTGATGTCTCGTCGGCTGTATCAAGGCTGATCACAAGGCATCCAAGCGATAGTAGGGTAGTTGGGGTAGCTCCACCTTAGCAGAGGGGGAAGATGGCTCACGATCTCCATGGTTCATGAGGGAATGCAGTTCATTGGTTTTACATAGGTGGTGGCTGGGATGTCCGCATGAAAAGTATTTGCACGGGGCTCGACAATGCATCCCGATAGAAACGTCTTGAGGATGTCTGCCTTGGGGCTGTGAGAACCGAACATCATGCGTTAAAATCAAGTTGTTAGAAGGTGTGGGTGCGAGATGGGCATAAATACCTGGCAACATCTTGCCATCCTTTGAGCAGACAATAGTTTCGCTATACGCTCCTCCAACAAGACTCCAACTACTCGCGCGAGCCATCGTTCTTTATCTCTCACCCCGATAAAATGTTCTCACTCTCTGACGCCACGGAAGCAAACGGCGACATGAAGCTTGTTGCTTTGTGGGTTTTTATTGCACTGTTCTTAGTCATATGTTGTCTGCGCGTGCCTTCGGCGCCGGGATCGTAAGGCCGACCTCTCCCCTTGCGTTGTGGGGGATGATGTGGCTAATAACTAATAGCATGTGGCTAACAACTGATACCATCAATGTCATTTTCAATGACGTAAGCTATGGCCTCGACTGCATTTACCATGATCCAAACGAAAAAAATACTGCATGGATAAAATTGGTAGAGGCCTAGGTGACGAGTACGAACGAAATGGAAATGGAGGCTTCGCACGAGACGTGTTATAATTATAGCATCTATGGCTAGCCTCAGATTGTTGGCTAGTGTGCTGAAGTCTTCGAATTCGTGTACTGTATGTAAATCGTTGTGGCGAAACTCTGGCATCGCACAAGATTGAAGGAAGCAAAGCGCACGGTTGGGCCGGAATATATACATTGATTGATTTATATAGCAATGAAAAATGGAGGAGTTGCAATGAAAAATAATGAGGCAGATCACAGGCATTTCCCATGGCCCAAGCGTAAATATTGAGATGCGTGGATGACGTGCCTTCCTCGCGCGCAGTGTGCTATTGCTAGTTTTAGAAAGAGCTCTGGTGAAACAAAGGACCTGCCGTGGAGCTTGCTACACATTTAGGGCAGTGCTCTCACTTGCAAGGACAGTATCAAGCCAAGGCGAACTGGCACATTGTAATATCATTTTTTTAGGATTGAGAAGCAGTATAGAAAGTGAACTAAAATCTGCCTAAAAGTAGTAGGATAAAAGCTAGCGCTAGGAGCTACGCAACAACAAGGCATGCATTAATTTATTGCGTCATGACATTGCCTTTTTAATAGTTCAAGTATCTTTATATGGACGATGCCAACTGCCAAGCACTGCTTACATCGTCACCTTGGAGACTAGAATCCGTCCCATTTTGCAGAAGAACGACTACTGCTTCCTCATCGTTGTTCCAGACAGCCGCCATGAGTGCGGTATTACGGCCTTCATGCATCTGCCCCATTATCGAGAAGGAGCTTCATCATCGTATTATCACGGCATGCTACCGCGGTAATCAGGGGACTCTCATATTCTGCTCCACCTCCATTAACATTTGCCCCAAATGTAAGGCGTTATGCATTTTGATGCCGTCAGGACATTTCAATACCTCCATGAGCATAGAATTTGCTATAATCTCGTGATTATCATGGATGGCAAAACGAAATGCTTTTCCAAGCTCTTCGATCCTTGCCCATTTATCCACGTATTGTATGAATTCAGGCAAAATAACCCCAAGGCTAGCATCGCACCCCCGCGAGCAGAGCAATTTATAAGCGCATTTTTGAGGTAGAGAAGTCGTGGTTTTGATTCGAGGACTTCTGGTAAAACATTCTTCACATTGTCGGTATTGTTGCTCGTGATGGACGTATTAAACCGGTTTGATAAAGAAAGCGGCATTTTTAAAACTGGTATTGTAGGGCTCCGGACAAGGTTAAGGTTGAGCAGTTTGAGGTGAGCTTGGTTTACGCGGATGAGGCTGGGTCTCGTTGCCTCTGGGTCCTGAAATAGGATCCCTCAGCTATGCCGTAATGGATCTAGCGGCATACACTACTTGAACCAATCGCCGGGTCAGTAAGCAGATCTAAGCGATTTACGGACGAGGCAGCGACAGTAATTCATTAAAGCAGCAGCTACAGGCCAGCAAGCTTATCAAGCGATCGTACGATATTTATACAGTAGTCTGCTAGAGCTACAAAATTTATCGTATGTATGGGAAAGCTAAAGGTGAATGGCTTTTGGTCAGCCGAACAGGTCAGCAAGATTCGAATCCTTTGGGTTAGGTAGCAAGCTTGCTCCTCACGTGATAAGAATACTTGAATCCATCGATTTCGCAGCCATTCACTTTGGACGGCAACCCAGCCAAGCAGTTCATGCAGAGTTAATCACTCTAGTGTCCGCAATTATGGGTCCAAAACTAAAATCAGAGAGGGCACGTTTGGTATTGCCTAAGACGGCAAAAATTACAAAGCTATTGCCATACATGCTAATAAAGAGAGGTAAATGTCCTGTAAAACGATATCGGTCTGGAAGAGCGCAGCATTCCTTATCTCCGGAACGGATATGATTTTATTTTAATAATCCCAGGCCCCTCGAGAAAAACAAACCGGGTCCCATGTCCAACGCGCAGCAGTAACTTATGTAAGTTGATAAATGTTGGATTATCAGATTCGAAAGTCCAGAAAACCATATTTCGTAGACTAAAGTTAATAACGTCTTGCCGATGTGTGTCTCATGACGGACCTAGATGCCCCCCTTCTTACCGTCGACCCTTTTCCGCATCTTTACTTTGACGTCCTTCTGCGGTATATGAGCACCACTAGTAGAAATCCTTCCCAGCTGGTCCCAGTCGGGATCGCTGGTTACCGGATCTATGTCCCAGAAGTGTATCAAGTAGCAAGCCACCAGAAGGATCTCTAATCTAGCAAAGCTTCTCCCTTTACACTCTCCTTTGCCACCACTAAATACGTACATGTCTCCATACTCTGACCTGTTGCTTCCTGTCGGTTTATCTCCATTCAGGAACCGAAAGGGATCAAATTTTTGTGCATTAGAAAAGTATCGTTCATCTGTTTGATGTGAGCCGTGATGAACACAGACAAAATCACCCTTCTTTACCGCGTAGCTTCGTCGTTGACTCGAGAATGTCAGATCTACTGGAGCCTCGGTAATGACGCAATCCTCCTTGGCTAATTTGAAAGAGAAAGTAGAAGCTTCCAGCCGAAGGGTTTCCAGATAAGTGGCATTTAAGAGCCGACAGTCGTTAAGTAGAGCTGGGACATCGAATTGAAGTTGATTTCCATTTTCCGTCTGCTCATATCGGATATAGTCCCTAATCTCTCCGCGTATCCCTTCAAGAAGATCTTCGTGCTGAGAGATATACCAAACTAACCAAAACGCCACGGGTGCCGAGTTAACATTCGCGGCCCAGAGAAGGGCTGTATTTGCGCTAGCGCAGGAAGCAATAGTGATACCTGCACTGGTCCAATCTTTGAGACGTGTTTTGAAGATATCGCTTACATCAGAAAGATCTCCGTATTGTTCAACATTGTTGGGGCTACTTAGTTTGTTGAACAAAGCCTGATGATGCTCGGTGACAGCGCGAAGGACACGATCGCGTGGTTCACGCGCAGAGCGGTATCTTGAAATGGGCAGGGTATCCGCGCCAAGCAGTAACTGAAACACTCTCGAGTCTAATTCCCAAAGATCTCGAAGAAATCCGGGGTTTTTAGTCACAAAGTCACGACCCATCAGTGTCTTTGACCCAATATTCCCGACCAACTCCCGGATCAGTGGAAAAAGATGTACTTCTGTAGCCAGGCCATCATCAAACTTTGAAACTAGGCAGTTGCTGCTGTAGTCGCTTTTTGCCAATGTACTTGAGCAGACTGTGTATTCCTTGAGATAATCCAGCAGCCCGTTTTCTAACTCAGCATGGATAACGGTTGTTGCGTGATCTGTGAATTTTTGGCCCATAAGAGCACTCACCTCACGATGGATTTGCGTTTCGCTAATACCATGCAGCTGCATCGCGCCTTTTTCACAGAACACCTTTCTTAAAAAGTACATCATCATATCGCCTGTTGAGAGCGGGAGTCGATAATCGGTTAGAACAGATTTTGCCCAAGTTGGCGAGGTAACAACCACCAGTCGGGATCTGAAAATATTTAGACAACAGATTCCGCCATACTTCTGCTGACTACTGTTATTAAGGTCAGGGAGCGCATCAAAAATTTAAAGGATTGAACATGTAGAGCCTCACTTCAACTGTTGTAGATACATTTGGTAGTTTGACAAGAGTCCTATCACATGCTTAACACCTAATATGCCACCTCGTACTATTGGAACCTCCCTACAGCCTAAACTGGAAGGTATTGATTTTCGTGAAGTCCAATAGAACATAATAGTGATGCATAAAATCAAAGTAAGAATCGTAGCCACGACATTTAGGTTTTGTTGGACGCCACCCAAGTTCCCTTCTTCGTGATCAATATTTGTAACCATTGTATCGATTTCGTTGCCAGCTCGGCGATAGTTGCAAGTTTGCTGTGGGATATTGTCTACGTAAATGCAACGGCAATATTTTGTCAGCATGGCAGACAATATAAGGCGTTGGCTTGTAGGTAAGCTTACTCTGGCTACCGACTCAAGCTGGTTCATTGGCCCCGTCAGCCTTGGCTGACACATTGGCGTGGAAAATGAGAACTTAAGGTTACTTTACTAAACTTACAGAATTCCGCTGACAAAGTTCTACAGAGGTATCAAACTCGCACAATATGTTGAAGTATAGTATTGTACAGTACTAATATAGTACGGTTACCCTTAAGTATTATACGACAACAGTACTCCGACGCATAATCTGTTCAAAATGGAAAATATTCAAGCGGCATTCAGAAGTCGAAGACCTTGCGTAACGCGTGTTAATGCGGATACTAGCTGGGTTATTTCACTTCCTTGTCCCAAAGATAGACAAAATGGTCGTTTACGCTTCAATATTCTAATTGATCCTTGGTTTCAGGGTAGCCAGAGAGAGTGGTTTGGAACACAATGGCACCAAGTAAAAAGCAGCGTTCAGAAAATAAAGGATCTCGACAGACTTTTATGTGAGGCGGAAAGCAATAGTAGCACCATTCCTGGCTCGTTCATTGATCTAGTGGTTATTTCCCATGAAATGACGGACCATTGCCATAAAACGACACTTCTGGAAATTATGCCTAGTGTCCCAGTTTTTGCTAGTCCTCTCGCAGCAGCATTGATTCGATCATGGAACTATTTTCACACAGTAGTTGACATTCCTACTGAATCTATTGGACTTGGCTGGCGGGAAAGCAGTGTTCCTCCCTTACCTCACTGGATTGGTATCAGTCGCCTCTCACATAACTCACCAATATATCCCCCTATATATGCGGCTGTTTTGGTCTTATTTGAGGACTTCGAAAGTAGCTCTGAAGCTGCAGAAGCGATCGTATACTCACCACATGGTATAGATGCGGCAAAATTATCCATACTTTCCTCTGCTCAACCTGCGATCAGACCCTTAGCATTAATTCACGGTCTACATCAAGTTACTCTGGCGGGATTTGATGCCAACTTTGGAGCGCCAAATGCGATTGATATCCTGCGAGAAATTGGAGCAAAGTATTGGTTTGATACCCATGGTGAAGTCAAAGCCGTGACTGGAATAATTTCCTGGTTCTTAGGGAGGAAGAATTATAGCATGGCTCAAATTACGGAATACGCCGCTTCAGTTCATGTTGAGGACGACAGGGAAAAGTCTCAATCTGACGATATTCTATGCGTTCCTCTGGAGAATGGGGAAACATTTACATTACAATAATAAGAGTCTAGCGATCTAAGCAGTATATTGGCAGCTTCGAAGCAATACACATGATTCAGCCGTCTCAATATACTGGCTGTAGATCTTTCCAATCCTTATCCAATTCCAGATGGTATTTTACGAGACCAAACTTGTTACAAGCTGTGCAGTATCATGCCAGCTTAGTGCCATTCGTCTCGTAGTCAGCCGTCTCCATCAGCCCCAATTTTCTATCCTATACCTTTCTATCCTGTAAGATAGGCAGTAGTTAAATGGTCTATTTCTAGACATTTTGGGGAGCGTTCAATGCTTTTGGAAATAAAGACTTTGGTACAGTACATTTAGTTACGTCAGAAAAAATCTGATTGGTAGACGTGCACATGACCTAATTGCATACCAGATCTAAATTCACTTGCCAAAATCTTTCTCCAAACGCCTTATTGGGTTTCAATTGCGATACTTCGCTTACAACCTACAGATCCTACCAGACGCACCCACACTCCATCAATTAAAGTCCTTGAGACAGACATATGCGCCGCCTGACAACAAATACATGAGTCCCATGATGGCTCCAGGGTTTTTCAGGGGAAACTAGGAGGACCATGTTCTGAAGGAGAGAGGGCTGGGTAGGGAAAATAGTGGCAGATGCGCTGGCAGACGCCATCCAAACGCTAGCTGCTCATGGAAGCGCTGCTGATGTCCAGATTGATTTGTCATCCGCCTTCGAACCGGTGCAGATCGGCCTTGTCAGCATTTTCTGCCTAGCATTCCTATTTTTAAAGTAAGTTTGACTAGTTTTCCGTGCTGTAAGATGCAGATCAACCCTAAAGCCCCAGACCAGGTCAGGCTAAAAGCGGCGCCGTAATAACCTCAGGCCGCAATATGATGTTCGAGAAATTGACTAACCGGATACACTCTAGTGCTGACTAGGTGTGGCTCAAATAACACCTAAAAGAGTGTACAAACCGGACACCAATAGCAACTGATACTTAATCTGCACGCAGCTATTTTATTTACGCTGCAGTGACAGCACTTTTCTACGGTCTTTTAATTATTGAGCTACGAGAGGCAATGTATTATGGTGTATATCTAGCCCTAACCCTAAATTGATGTATAAGTAAGCAATATCAATACGTCTTACCTAGGCGAGAATTCTGAGGAAGATGAGGATGCGTAGGTTTTTTTTTCTTTTTTTCATAGGTTACTGTATATAATTAGCATTTATAATGTTCTCATGCTCCTCGTTGTATTTTATTGTGATGTCTAACCGAACTATAATAACTCTACTATTTAGGGTCTACTATATAGTAGGTCTACTATATAGTAACTCTACTATATAGTAACTCTACTATATAGTAACTTTACTATATAGTAACTCTACTATATAGTAACTCTACTATATAGTAACTCTACTATATAACATATAGAACTACCCTCATCTGGTTTGTCATCAGTTACTCTATGGTAGATATTAAATTTCTATCTGGAAGGTGTGCAAGCAATTCTCGGCCCTGACCTGTGCCTGCTCCCAAGTTGTGCTCCATAATGGCTACAATTTAATGCGCTAAAAGAGCTGCCTGCTGCTTTGTAATACTGGGTTCCAACCCAGTCAGCACCTGGCCTGTCATCATGTGGCCACCATATAGACAAAAGATGAACCTTCAACGGTTCAATACGCCCTACCTAGGATGAAAAACTCACAAGAAACTGCGGAATCTTTGGACCATCTCGCTGAAAAGGCTCATCTGGGTGTGGCCTGGGTGAGACTAGATAATCTGAAGTATGAGCCGCCTCCAGGCCGGCCATTTATTCCGCTTCAATCAAGAAAAATTAACTTCTTGCTCGATGAGTTCAGAGATCAGGGATGCTTTCCAAATGTTCGAAGAAACCGTATTCAGGCTAAAATATCCCAATCCGTTCTCGCCCAGGTGCTAGGCCTATCTAGATTAACTGTCGATGATTTGCAGGACTCCGAGAACCTCCGGCAACTTGATTTTCCTGAAGGCATTGTGCTGACGCATGCTCACGGCCAGCACAGGTTGGAAGCTGCAAGATTGGAGGCTGCAAGACAGCAAGTTGATCCTCACACTGTGTGCTGGGCCGTTGATCTCCTCAATGAAGGTATGCATGCGGATGCGGGAATCAATTCTGGTAAGCTGACAGTGTAGACGACTTGAATACGCAGTTCGATGTGGGGGAGCAGAACCGAAATATTGAGTCCACCCCTCACAATGATGGGGCCGCTTTCTGCTTTCGCGATGCCGATGAGTCGTGGAGGAGAAAGGGATTTGGCTCGAAACGGGTGGAGGTTGACCTGAAGGCGATTGAGAAACGGCCAGCCTTGTACGCGGCGCTTACTGCGTTGCGACCATTTGTAGGGTTATGGTATTCTTTTAAGAAGGCAACTCTGGAGCGTATCAACTGTCTTAAATGCGACGATGTAAGCGCATTAAGCCTCTCTCATGAGGCACCGGCTGATCTCAACAGGAACTTATACGTTACCTCGATGGTATGAAAAATACGTGGATGTTCATCATTGATAATGACCTAGAGCTCGCAGACAAGATAGACGAATCTACAGTAGATCTTATTGAGGCAACGGCCCCGATGGTATCATTGGCGGACAAAGAAGATATTGTGCAAGGATTTCGAGACGGTACGATCTTTCGCCAGGTGGGTGATGGTGCGACCAGAATGCGGCTTCAACGGAACGTTCTGGCCGTCAAAGGAATGATCTCCTCCATAACGACTTTCCTTGCCGATACATTGTACCTTGAAGAAAGTCATCTTGCTATGAAAGTCCTTATCGATCCCACGACATACCAAACTAGAAAGGCATTGCGGCTCATGTGGCATGCCTCTCAAAGTAACCATGTAGTGCTGGAATATGTCGATGGGCTGAAGGAGGCGACTAATGCCTCCATAGAAGAAGAATGTCAATTTCAAGTAGCATATATACAGCTTTGGATGTTCGCAATGCGCAATTACCCCCGCCTCACAAGACTCTTCCCGAAGACTGATAGCAAACACAAGGTTCCCAGCACGGGACCAGACCCAGAATGGCTGCGAAAATTTGCCGCCTTTGCGAAGGCTCTCGGATTCGTATCAACGGCGATTAATCGTCTACTTGAAGAGGACCCAGACTTTGTAAACGTTCGGGACATGCTATCCAAAGCTAGGCCACCGAATAGATTTGTGTATGATGTCCAATCGCAGACTCGCTCACACTGCGAATTGCTTCGTCGTATACGGGAAACGCAACCTGACTTGGGATGGAATACAAAGCCAGTGTGGACCACGGAGGCTTCGAAAATACAAAAGAAACGACGGTATGGGCGATCGTTTGAAAGAGCACTCGAGGAGTGTAAACCTTTCTTCTTCCTCCACAACATGTCCCTTGAACCTCCGCCTTCTAGTGGACGATACTTTACGGACTTGTTTGTCAAGCGCAGCATGCTGCAATCTTTTTTCCAAGTTCCAGTCCTTCCAGTTGCATTGTCGCTCCGGCGCATTACAGACCTGGGCATTGTACTAGAGCGGGACAATTTACCTCGCAAGCGTCTCAGAGAAGACGATGTCGTCAAGCAGCATAATGCAGCCGCTGAGCAAGCTATGGCTCAACGACAGCTAGAGGAAGAAAACAATATAAGTAAAGACAGGCTATCTAAGGCTGAGAACATTTTAGCGGGGCATCTCGCACAAATAAGAGATTACGAAAAGAGAGATCGTCAGAGTAAGGAGACAATAGAGGGTCTCAAACGGACAATCGAAGATCATGCATCCGCTAGCAAAATGCAAGTTGGACGTGAACGTGGGTCCGAGGTTGCGTCACTAGAGAGTAGACTTGCAGCACAGTCATTGCTGATAAAAGCTTTCCAATCGTCAATCGGGGAGCCAATGCTGGAAGAAACAATTGCTACTAAGCTGGCCAATAAAATTACAGACTTGGAACTCAATATTCAAACGCAAAATACGGAGCTGAAGAGATATGAGCAAGGTGCCACTACCCTGCGTATGATAAATATCAGGCTTAAGAAGACAAGAGAAGCAGTAGAGACAATTAGTAGCGCCATTAGACAACTGCAGCTTGAGCCAAGCTCTGATGGGAGTGATTGCGAACTCCAGTCTGAGGAGTTATCGGCGATTGGAGAGCAATTAAGTGAGGTTGACGACCTGGAAAAGTCGATTTGGAACTTTATAACTCTGTATAGCCAAAATAGCCTACCGCAAGATGAAAATGGATGGCAGAAACCAGCTCCGGGAGAGCGGCTTGCTCTCGAAGATAAAATAGGCTCTGGAGTTGAAATAGACACTCTGGATCTCGAGCGAATGATTGCACTCGTAAGCAGACGGGTTAAGGTAGTCTATGACCTCAGATCAGAGCTAGTCGAGGCGAGGGAGAGCCAGAGGCTTAATGCAGAGCTTGTCGCAAGGCTCGAGGGGGAGCTGAATACAGCACGTGATCTTACACAGGAAAATGAGACCGCAGCTATGGCAAATCTCAAAGCAGAACTGAGCTTGGTCAAGACAGGCTCCGAGACCTTACGAAAAGAGGCAGAGCAACTTCACAACTTAGAGGCAAACGCGGCAAAGTTGAGTCAGCAGCTAGTCAAACAGTCGACAGAAGCTCATAATGCTAAGCAAATATCTTCCGCCTATAAAAAACGAATAGACGAATTAGAGATCGATGGTGAAGAAATGACCAGAGACCTAAGAAACAAGACCAAGACCTTGGATATAATAACCCTAATGATTAAGAAGACTAGAAACGGAGTGGAGAAGGCGAGTGCGGTCTTCTCAGGACGACTCCAGCCTGAGCAAGATTATGAGGAGCTTGGTCTTTTGGAAGATCTTCCCAATGCTGAGCAGTTTGACGAGATAGAAGACCTCGAAAAATCAATCTGGAACTTCATTGCTCTCTATAATCTAGGTCATGACGGAAAGGCTCTCGAGCGGCAGGTTCCGGGAGAGTGGCTCGCTATCGAAGATGTAACAGGCGCTGTAGTTGACACAGGCACTCCAGATCTTAAGCAAATGCTCACACTCGTCAGCAAGCGGGCTGCAGACTTGGAACAAGGAGGTCGGGCTATTCTTGACCTCAGAGCGGAGCTGAACGAAGCAAAGATAGCCCTTGAGAGCCACCGACTGAAGGCGGAACGTCTCGAATGTCTTGAGGCGGAGCTCGCGGGGCTGAAGGGGCAGTTGCAGCAAGAACAAGTGGCTATCACACGTCTCGAGGAAGAGGCAAAACGAGCTCGTGGCGTGGAAGCTGATTTAAGAGCAGCATTACAAACAGCAGAAGACGTGCAAGTGGAATTGAAAGAGACCTTGGAAGAGGTGAAGAAGGCAGCGAGCTCAAATTGGGAGGATCTGGAATCAACTAAAAGCAAGCTTAAAAACTCCGGTCTTACGAATATACGCCTGAGAAACAAGTTTAATAAAGCCGATCGTCTAGTTGTAGACCTTATGAATAAGCTGGAGGATAAAGAGAGATTTATAACAAGTCTAACATCTGGGATCAATGATGGGGATGAGCGTATTAAGTCTTTGAAGGAACAACTGTCTGAAACATATCGCCTGATAGGACTAGAGGAAAACAAGATGAAATTTGAGCGGGGCCAAAAGAGGATTCGTGCTGCAAAAAACCAGCCAAACGCTTTAAACATCCAAAATCTCGTGCAACAGGAAGCTGATGCCGAATCCAAACTCTCCCAGGTTGAAGAGCAAATGGTTGACGCGAGATTGAAAATTTTGACACATGCGAAGCACAAATTACGCTTGCAACATTCCAGAACAGCGCCCCAGACAAATGTTGAATATTTTCACGTGAATGAGCTGGAGCAGAAGATTGAGAAGTTGCATGGTCGGGGTAAAATGATTTACTGTTTCGTAAACAAGGGTATGGTGGTGGTGGAGCATGGGAACTACAAAAACTTCCTGGCGAATCCGAAGAGTCTTGCTGATCACGGAGAATTTTTCTCCTGTGACCGTTTTTAGCCTTTAAAAATACATCATGGTCCAGAAATGCTAGGCCGCATATCGACAACTAGAAACCCCTCGCGCCGAGCCTAAAGCACCTCGCCGATAATCTCGAGTATCTGGTTCGAGGGAAGGCAGGCTTAGCAATGACGGTACTACCATTAAAAGTACTTGTCGTTTGGCCTGTGTTGTGGCTGGTGTACTACATCTGTTCCGGCTATCGCGCTCGAGAAATGGACTAACTCCACCTCATCCCTTGTGATAGGTTACGGCTTTTACTGCACTAGGCTCGGCTGGCTACTACTCTAATGCTCCACGGCGCAGTTTCCAGCGGCGTCTTGCGATCATTTATTTTACTTAGGGCCCAAAGATACTCCAAGATGAGACCCGCAGAGAACTGTAGCTTAAGTCTTAGCTTATACCATATTACGGCCAGCATAGAGCTACATATATCTTTCTATGACGTAGTTCACAAGCGAGTCGATCACCCAAGCGAGCCGGTCACGAGAACACAAATAACGCGTCTATGACCTATAATGAACAATGTCCACTAGTACATAAAGCTCTATCCTCTGACCAATAGCATATTACAAGTGTCCAGGCTGCTGCTGCGTCGTAACATGAAAATTCCAGTATCTTTACAGACTCGGGCTACAACATCCTGAAACTTGGGGATTATTAGTTAGTTTCGTACGTGGGATATAGTAGAATTCGAAATCACCTTCTCAGCAGTGGCTCTGTGATTCAATTTGGCTCTGTTTTTAGATAAGTACCAGTGGTATTATGGTCAGCCAATTCAGCCACCAGATAAGCGAATATTTACCCACACGAAATGCAAAGGATATAATCGGGGGTGGAAGCGGTTTGCGTTCGCGACCACCAAAAATCGTAAGTACCCTTACATAGTAAATTGTATAGAATTCTACATAGAGAAATTATACTACGAAATTATCAAACTGACTCCCGTTCGCCCTTCCTCAAGCCTACGCTGTAGCTCAAAAGCGAGCCCGCTTCTAGGCTTAAGCTGACCAGGTTCTGGCTCGGGCTCCGAGCCACCACGCTCTTAGCCAGCTTTGGAGCCAGCTTCTGATCCTGACCCTCCGGAGGAACTGGGTTGCCAGCTCGGGTGAGAGCTCTCACCCTCTTCTTCCGGATACGTTCCTGTTTCCGGGCCTCAACACCCAACCCACAGAGCTGCTTACGGACCTGGCTAGTAGCTTGCCGGCTACTCGGGCTTCCGTAGCTTGGGCCTTCTAGGCTATAAGCTCAGCTTTGGCGGCCCGAAGCTCACGAGACCAGGTAGCACATAACTTACCTCCAACCTGGAGCCGGCCCCGGCTCCTATTCTTACCCCTTTTCTGCTCTTCTACCTGCCGTTGTAGGACCTGTAGATCAAGCTGTTGGAGCTGGCCTGAGGCTAGCACCTCTTCAGTGCCAGTAAGCCAATTTGTGTAGCTCTTTTGTGAAGGGCTACTAAGAAGCCCTGTAAGCTTAGTCTTCCACTGTTGTAGCCCCTGTTCTGATTCTTTAAAAGAAGAGGGCTTTGGGGCTAACTAGCGTAATGGTAATGTAGTAGGTGTAGAAGGCCTAGGCTTTGAATATGTCCGGACCTTTGTAATAGCTATTTCACAGCTTATAGGCCACATAGCAGCTTTCGGGAAAGCTGATATCATAGTAGACTCTTTGAAGGAAGATCTCTTATAAATGAGGACACATTATACTCAAGGTCCATATCTCTTATGGTCTTAAGCACAGCTATTCCCACATCTAATGGCCGTAAAATGTGTGTAAGATGTGAGGGAAAGGCGTAAAGTTCAATGTAGCTTGCTTCTGCTGCCATGAGAAATTCATAGTTTAGATGGTGTAAATCCAGTAGTAAGACCTTCGGCTCTTCCTGCTTATGTGGAGCAGTATACTCTATAAAGTGTTGTAGCCAGTTTAGGGCGAGTTGGGCATTTGAATACCCAGTATCTGAGAGTAGGAATAGCTCTGTGCCTTTAAGATTTGGGTGGTATCAAGAATCCATATGTATTTTACCCAGTACTGTACAACAACTACTGGTGGCATTACTTGTCCTGCTGCAGACAAATGTATGGTACTTTTGAAATCACTTTTCAACTATTTCTTCATCTTGAGCCCGTACACTTTGCTGTGCAAGTGGCTTAGTTGTGATAAAATGGAAATCTTGAAGCTGGTTCTTAATAAGCTTACTGAGCCAGCTTTGTGAGGGTGGTGATAGTGGCTTCCTAAAGTGGCATACAGCTGCAAGGGTCATTTGCCGGGTAGCTTCTAAGCCTAGCTCATATTGGTGTATGATCCATTGCTTTAGAGCTTCTAAGCTTAATTGTGCTGTTGTGAGGAGCTTATTCTGGCCCCCATTCTGTTGTGGTGGCTGCCGTAGTCGGGTAATACTAGACTGCAACGTGGATTTTGAAATGTGGAAAATCCGAGCAGTAGGGTTTGTTTTTAGGGTTTACCCTAAAATAAAACTAACCAGCTGCAGACTCAATTGGGTTGTCTGCTAGCCACTGACGGGCTTTTGATAGATATTTCTCTTCCATTAAATGGATTTCATTCAATTCCTATATAAAATACTATGTACAGCAATGCTACAAGTTTCTATAAAGAGCGGGGAATAGAAGCGAGTGGTGGCATTCTGGCGATCTCGCGAACGCAAACCGCTTCCACCCCAGATTATAACCTGAGGCATAAAAGACAGTGGGCTGACAATGGCTGACAAATGTCGCAAAGCGGCAATATAAGTCTTCCAGGTGATATGAGAGAAACGAAAGTATAATACATGTCAGCCAATGTCAAACTTTGTCTGCAACGTTAGCTAGTAATGCTATGCCTCTATGTAACGCTACTAAACGACATTAGACACTGAGGTTCTCTGGCGTAAAGGTTTAACTTAATAGAGGAGGCAGGGGATCAGACACAAAGGCTCCAAGTAACACGTTACCAGTATATAACAAATAATGTATTGAGTTGAGCACGAAGCTTCTATTGAAGAACTAACTATCTACTTATATAGTGGCGTCGTGTCTAATAGATCCTGACTGCTACTCAGACGATCTCTAGGTGATACCCTGGATCCCGAGAACGGTGCCAAGGGGGTAAATATTCGCTTGTCTGGTGGCTGAATTGGCTAACAATAATTCAACTAGTACTTATCTAAAAATAGAGCCAAATTTAAATCACAAAGAGTTTTGCGGGGAAGGTGGTTCGAGTTCTACTGTACTGTAGTACATACTGTACAATACTATATTTATCGGCCAAGCAATTAGGCTTAGCTAGCCGCTGCTTTCCGTAGATAACTTCCCGCTGCTCTAACTTCCAAATATAGCATGTTCTCTACACCTCCGGCTTCGGACATTGTCCCATCAGAACTCCATAGTCTCACAATATGCAACACGAAATAAGAAAAGTGCTTGCCTCAGGGTTTAATGCCTCTAAAATCTTGGCGCCCTATAAACTTACAGATGAAAATCCTTGATGTCAGCGTAATCGCAGCTTATTTATGCTTGTTTCCGTGAGCCAACAGACACGGGAGAAACAGCTAAGCTTTACGTATGTAATTTAGTATAGTACTGTGGCTGAAAACTAAAGTCTGACTAGTGTCAAGCTGACCTACTAGTATAGTTGACGAATGTTACGAACGTGTCATCAATTGGCCTATTTAAAAGGTATGAGAAAGATTTAAAGGTACACCATTATCCGTTGAAGTAGCTCACCAGAAATATTCAGCATGGGTATTCAGGTAAAAGGTCTTGCGTTTGGGACTGATATAACTCATGTCGCCATTTCGGAAGACCAATCATACATCTCAATGAGTCATGAGAACCAGATCACCGTTTTCTGCATCAGTCCCACGGATTCTCAGTATAGAGCCCAATTTCGACACACAGCAGCAAGTAAGGTAACATCTCTATCGTGGTCTGGCGAAATTATCTGTTACAGAACTGAGGGGGACTCGACGGATCAAAAAGCTCGCTTCAGCCCTGGTCATCAGAAGGTTCTAAAGAACACAATATCGGATAGTACGGCCTTCATCTTTCCAAAATTGCGCGCGAAAGATTTCCCAGATTATCAGTTCCTAGATGTCAAGGGGTTATTGTGTGCAAAGCTCGACTTGGAAGAGATTCCCCAGCAGTCAGATCTAATAGAGGAAGTGCCTTATGAAAAGGTTCTGCAGACGATACAATCGATGAGCATAGGAAATGCAGAGAATTACGTCGAGACAAAGCTAAACTTGACCGAGGAAAAGGAGAGAGTTTTAAGAGAGCGATGCGACCCTCTGGCATTTCTTGGAAAGTTTATCGAAAACCCAGAAAAGTTGCTTGACCTTTTGCGATGCACGGGCGCTGTTATTACAGGTTCCACAGCGCTGGAGTACTTCTGCCCGGGTGCACTTGTTGATGGCTCGGACCTAGATTTTTATTGCCCATCAGATATTGAAACGGTTGCTCTATTTACCTATCACTTAAGCCTCATGGGAGTTGAGTGGGCTACCTTAGGATCGTCTTTAGAAGAGTTCTTGGATTATTATGCGATGGGATTTAAACTGCTGAAAGGCACCTTAAGTCACGAGGGTCGCATCATTGATGTACAGTGCATATGGTCGGCTAGTCAACACCGTACCGCCTCATCGAATATCTTTCACTTCCACTCTACCATGGTGCAGTGTTTCATTTCTGGATTTGCGGCTGTTTCGCTCTACGACAAGTATACCTCATCTAAGCAGGGTATACATTGGACAGCTAACGATACGAACGTCGCTCGTGGTCAACGTCATCGCAAATATATCCAAAATGGGGTGCTGTCTGTGGAGGATAGTGAAGTGCAAGAATACACTCCTGGTAGCGGCGATAAGGATCAAGATGAGCTTAAGATTATCAAGAAGTATGGTGACCGCGGCTTCAAATTCGTCAAATACTTCTCTCAAGGCACGATAGCTCATGGCAACGGGAGCGAAATTGGATGCTATGGTGGTAGGTTCAGGTCTGTAGGTGACTCTGGTTGTCGGAGAGTGAGTTTTAAACCATACATTAAACACAACCATTGGGACATTCCGTTTGATGTTTACTATGATGCCTTGAGCTACATCTCGTGGTTTGAGACAGCGTATAAAACAACATCTACACAAGGGATTCTATATGATGACTTTCCGTACGAGCGGAAGAGCCGCACTCAATATGACAAGGACTGGTCTGGGCCAAATCAAATTTTTGATCCCATGGAAAGCTCTTTTGCCACCCAGTTGACGAACACTGGTGGATCCGTAGAGACTCCATGGCTGGGGGATGATGTTATTTTGGAGGATATTAACAAGATATTCTATGCTTATCGTTATCCTTGCTAAAAAACGTATGACAATCTTATATTTATCAATAGCTTATTCTAGGTTACAGTACCCGTTTCATAAAGGCTCTCTTGATACTAGAAGGTTCGTGCACGGCCATAACAGCAGAAGAAGCTATTTCCCAACCCTACCTCCCGCCATGCGACCTTTGATGTCCTTACTTTGTAATAGAAGAAGAAAAGCTATTGGATGCTGCCTCCTCGCTTGCAGCTGCCTCATTCCAGTCTTTTTCATTCTCGTAGCGATCGTATGCGAAGAGAAGTACAACAACTGTGATGGCGAGAAAGACCAAAACAGACCCATAAGCTGCCTGGGCCACTCCTCCGTAGTACATCAGGCTGTAATACGGGATGCTGTCATGAGAGGCGAAGTTTTCGAAGGAGGTGTAGAAGCCGCGGACATTGTCGGCAAGATATCCTCCCGTAACAATCATGATAAATGCCAGGATGACCTGAAAGATTGCGAACGCAAATATGGTTCCTTCGTGGTCCCGCAGCCACCTCGAATGGGACATAATTACAGCTCCGTAGACTGTAACAGCGGTGGAGGCAAGGGCTGTTAAGACCGTGACATTGAGAGCTTTGCTTTGGAGCCTTTCAAAAGCATTATCTAAAATACCATTGGGAGTATTGGTATAGTCGGATCGAGCTCGATCTCGCAAGATGATTGAGAAGTGCGCGTTGGCCGAGTTGAGACCGGCGACGGCCAGCGAGAGGAGAGTGAAAAATAGGATGATAAGGCGAGTCCGGATCACATATTGGGAAGGCATTGCAGAGGTGGAGATTTTCGATAGAACTGTGGGTAGTCTGAATGCTTATTGGTATCGATGAATGTGTTGTAAAGCAGTAGTTGAGATAATTGATGAAATGTGCCGAGTAAAGTGAATGTGAGGAGACTGAAGTCTCCAAGCCTCTTTCCTTATATACTACTTCCTAGTTATTCATTCTATTAGACTCAGAAAAGCCTCAGAGAGGCTGAGCCCCGTGAGGCTGACCTTAGCAAGGTTGACAAGGTCGTCTAAGCCTCTTTCCTTATATACTACTTCCTTCATAGAAACTAAGTTAATTAGTTATTCATTCTATTAGACTCAGAAAAGCCTCAGAGAGGCTGAGCCCCGTGAGGCTGACCTTAGCAAGGTTGACAAGGTCGTCTAAACCGGTACTTTAGCGTGCGGCTCAGTAACTCCAAAAGGCTTTTGCAGCAGAGTAGATTTATGCATACTTCTCTGCATGTGGGTTGACTAGTCCTGCTGCTGTGAGCATACCCCACCATTGGGCCTTTCGAGTCTGCCTCCATGTTTGCCGTCAGATCGTCAGATGACTGTGGATGCCGGCCTGCCATCCGAGCGCTAACCATCTATCTGAATACGGTTCTGAGGGATTGACTCATGACGGAGAAGGGCTGTCCAGATCAGCATCGCAACCGAATGGCTGACTGCCTGAATAGACACATAGAAGGGACCAAATATCTAACCCATCGAGCATATCGTATTAGTGTCCTATATTCACCACCCTTAATTTAGTCAGCTATGCTGACATATAAACAAATGGATCCAGACTTGATTGTTTCTATCAATTCTATGGAGTCGGAGAGCACGGTCCTGCCGGTAATGCAACCGTGGTGACCTTCAGTATTGTTTTGTACTGGCAGAGAAGCAGTACAGTAAGTTATTTTTCTAGCTAGACTAAACACTAGATAGAGAATTTGAACCTCCTCCCTAGTGTGATCGGAGTAACATGATTGATTGTGGATCACTAGAAGCAGATCCAACTTTATCGTCTAATAGTTTCTTCCACTCTAGATCCTTGCCATCCGACCCCATTTGAGCCATTGAAAGCGTCTTTAGCCCCGCATTCCTAACCCAATCCTTTCCCTGTGTAGTACATGCAATTATTAACGACATATTAGCTTGAATCCGTCTAATGTTTGACTTTTGAAGGTCAATTGACAGGAAGCGATTCTCCTGAACTTCTAATAAGCGTAACTTTCTCATACAGAGTAACGAAATGTTATGTGCTGCATTCTTGTACGTCTCGATCTCATCAAGAAGTTTCCCAACGATATCGATATATTTGAGCTGAAGGACGTCACCTAGTGGAACTCCTGCTTTTTTTACTTCACCGCCAACACCGCCAACACGAATATCCTTGCCTGCAACTATTGTGAAGGCTGTCTTCTTTCCATCTCTTGCCTCGGCAGGAGCGGCAATTTCCATATCGTCGGCGTATGTGATGGCTCTGTCGACATCCGGGGCGTCTGGGGCTTGGAAGTAGGCCGTAGCAGCGTCATGGAGAGCATATATCCCTAACCAACGTAGAGTACGTGCATTGGATTCCCCCCAGCTCAAAGCATCATCAAGAGAATCGGGTACATTATATATCGAAAGCGGCTTTAGGATGTGCTCATTGAATTCGCGTTCTGCACGACGCGAGGCTTTTATAAAAAGCTCTGCGCTAATAATCCACTTCTTAGAGTTGTAGGCAGCGATTGCATTTTCAATTATTTGGAATACTCCGAAGACATCCATTCCCCCAAAAGAGAAATCATGATTTGGCATCTCATCTATCGCTGCTTTCGATACCAATTCTAGATTTCTCGTATCCATATCGCGCGATCGAAATGTATAGGAGCAATTTAATCTCTGTTAACCGGCCAACAGATTCAGTATATAAATTACAGTACATGGTCAGCATACATGGTCATCGACTCTTATGAGAAGTCTTAAACAAGTCAGCCTTTGTATGTCTTACGAACTAACAATTTAGACGAGGATAAGTGGCCGGAATTTACGCTGACCAGTGAGTTCGACCGATTGATCTTTCCGATGCCCTTTTACGAAACCTACGATACAGTACAATAAGTCTGCCAATCTCACATCGATATGGGTCAGGCTGTTTACTAAGTTAACTTATCCCTCTCCTCCCCCCCGTGCACTTGTCTAGCGTGCCACTACTTTCTCACCGCTTTCTGTTTAAGCACATCCAAATAGGGAAGAAATAAAACTAGTTACAGTCTAACTTACAGTAGTAATAACATGATTAATCATTTTTGAAGTAAATCGCCGTAAATAAAACATGATAAATCATTTAATCTAGACTAAGAAAAAAATTCCAGTAAGACGAAAGACAAACAGAACTAACCGGCCTTTAAAATACCTTCATCTGCAAATTACATATCCATATAGTCATCATCCTGAGTGTTCGGGCCACCGCCAAACACCGGTGCAGGTGTTGCTCTCTCCGTTACCATACTGGAAGCCCTCGGTGGCTCGCTAAAATCTCTTTCCGGCGACTCGCTGAGATCTCTTTCCGGCGTCCCTTCGGGCTTGGGCGTTGTTCTGGGTACTCGCCAGTCCGTCGCACTCTCGCTGCCAGTCCTGTTGAAAGGTTCTGGTGTAGTCTCAGGCTCAAATTTACTCTCATTCTTCTCGGCTTCGAGGGAATCCTGGTAATTGTAGAATTGCCTTATTGCTCTTCCAACGCCCCATTCATATATCTTCTTCTTATTTTTGCTAGGTTTCATCCCTTCCCATTTGCTTCTAGGCATCATCCATAAGCCTGAACGGATTAGCTTTCCATCTGGCCCTTTCTCGGGCCCCTCCTTCAAATGTCCCATTATCCATATTGTGGTGCGGGCTGCTCGTGGTGCCACATCAGGTGTGCTTTTCTTTGGCAGTTTTGGTGCAAGGAAGTCCTCTACATCGAAATCTCTAAGTAGCGTGTCGGGTCCACCCCGGTAGGCAGCAGCGAATGCAAGTGCAGCCTGACCTGGGGCAATCTTTGTAAGGTTAAGAACGCCGTACTCTGGGGCTTTATGTAATTGCTGTTGGTCAACCAGGCTGGCATCGAAGACTTGATAGCACTCTCCACCTTCCAACGTTTTAAGCTCGACCATGGCACACTCTGTCCTCCTCACCGTTAATTTGGCCAAAACTTTCCCTTTTGCTATGGCGGTAAACGACGCTGAGTCATCTTCGTCCTCGGCGAACCGTTTCTGAAGGTCTTCAAGCCGCTTATTTTTATTAAATGCTGCTCGCTCGGCTAACTTCTCGTCGTAGTCTTTCTGAGCCTTGAACACCTCATCTTCCCGAGAAGCTCGATCATCAACACTCAAATTAGCAAAATCATCATTTAGCTTGTTAGCAAGGTCAACGAGATTTTTCTCGGCTAGATCAATTGGATTTTTAGCTTTAGTGGGATCGTTTCCACTACGCTTAAGCGACTCAATGAAGACTATTGCTTCCTCAACGGTTTTTATAGCATTCTCTGACTTCTTATCTACGGCGGTGTTGGCCGCAGCATTCTCTGGGTTCTCGCTTCCAGTGTTTGTAAGGGGAACAGAATTCAAGTTTGTCGTTTCTGCTGATTCCTGCTTCGGTTGAATTGGATCCATGATATCTATACGTCAAAATAAAGTCTTCTTTGGAAGGTATAGTAGTTTGTCTATAAGACGGGGAAGATCTGTGGGAATTGTTTTAATGTTTCGCGCAAGCTTTCATTTATACATAAAAAATCGATTGTTCCTACAGTGTTTTACGTCTAAGAATGGATGTACTCTAATTTTAAAATTAAGATTCTATAAATTCTAATAGATACTGATCTATGGTATGAAGGCTCAGTATGATAAAAATAGACACGGTAAACTCATCGGATGACATCCGTACTTGGGAAACCATCCCACATAACCGAATCAATGACAGAACATATTTACGGATTTCTAAAAGCAAGTGGGATATGCTATATTTAGAACTGTTGATTCAGAATTCAATCTCTTGTTCTAGTATAAAGGAAGCTACACGATATACAACATCTTGAAGGCAAAACAAGCTACATTAAATCTTGCTTTGAGTTTCAATATGTCTTCCCCAACTTTGCGCCAGATCGTCAAATTTCCAGAAGATGTCCGAGGTTTAATATTTGCACCTAATGGTGCTTCTATTGCTTTTTTGGTCGAAAATGTTTTAATGGTTTTTTATAAGCATAGTAGCGGTCTTTTTGTCCCTTCTTGCAAACCAAGAATTTCTGAAGGTGCCGTAGAAGCAGAAAATCTAAAGTGGATTTCGCCCCACGAGATTCAATACAGCCCAAACCAGCCCATTATTGATCTTAAAAAGCATCGGGAGAGATTTGTGAAAGATTTGGGTAGTATCGTACCTGAAAACCACACGGTTTGTAAACATTGGAAGAATACAAGGAAATGCAAATCTTGTGGGGAAAAGGAAGCGCAATATAACAAACATGAAGCAAGGAGAACAATTCGTGACGAAATGGATAGTTCTGAGAGAACCAAGGCCACAATCCTCGACCAGGGTTTTGTTACAATATGGGAAATGTCAAGCGAAAATCAGGAGACAACTACCAAAAAGAGGGCCCACGAGAGTGACCCTAAGGTTAATCAAGTCAAGGTTAAGCAAGTCAAAGTTGAGCGTCCAAAAGATGTAGACTCAGATTCGAGCGTCCCGGCATCGCCTACGGAGGAAATTATCGAAGTCATCGAAGAGATCAGTGGCATCGAAGAGATCAGTGGCATCAGAGAGTCAGTTGAAACGAGGGAATGATGGCGTAAGCATCAAGCTTAGGGTACTGCAATAGAGGATTTGTTTACTAGTTGTTAAATTAGATTGGCTTTCGTACTGTAGAACTCTTCTTAGCACTGTATCGATTTGAAACTTCAAGAAAATTTTGATAGGAAAACTACTAACGTGCATCCCTGCGTCGAGGGACACACCCTGTAACGGGACAAATATTGGTACTTGAAATCAATTGATTATAAAATAATGATACATTAAAAATCCCAGTATTTTTATGTCAGTTATGTTGCGTGACCACTCCTGAACAATCCAAACCCAGGCTACTCTAAATTTTGGTATCACATCGTCGCTGTCGCGGCTGATTACGAAGGGCGTCAATTTGAAGTATGACTGGACCTCCCAACCTACAGCACCACCACGAGTTGTTGCACCTTTCCAGCTCATATAACACTTTGATCTAGGTTTCCGTGCCTCACCATGGTGACCAGGGGAGTGCTGTGTCATGCGACGTCGCCGCATGGGTTGGTACCTCCTAAAATTACAATGTATATCTTACATAATAAAGCTTGTGGCTGTTGAGCTGTGGCTGTGTGTGGCGGGGGCGGTAATAAGGACGTATTGAGAGGATGGAAGCCCCTTTATCGGAACAGCTGGTGCCGCCACAAGGCTCCTGGGCCTCCCAGCATGCCGGAGGTCGGAGGAGATAAGAGAGTGTATCTGCGTCGACGTCAATCCTATGGCACCTAGAATCAATTTAATAATTCTCAGACGGACGGTTGACATTATTAGACATAACCGTCGGAACCGGCATTAATTCTACCGCATCGACACTGGGAAGGTAGATGTCGACTTCGAGGACTCCTACAGTCAGACGCCGCTGGCATGGGCTGCGCATAGCGGGTGCTGCGCAGTTGTGAGGCTGCTGCTCAACACTGGGAAAGTGGACGTTGACTCGAAGTGCAACAGTTGGACGCCGCTGTCTCGGGCTGCGGGAGACGGGCACAACGCAGTCGTGAAGCTGCTGCTTGACACCGAGAAGGTGGACGTTGACTCGAAGGACTGCTACAGTCAAACGCCGCTGTCTCGGGCTGCGTGGAACGGGCACGAGGCAGTCGTGAAGCCGCTGCTCGACACTGGGAAAGTAGACGTCGACTCGAAGGACTCTGACGGTCGGACGCCGCTGTCTCGGGCCGCGGGGAACGGACACAACGCAGTCGTGAAGCTGCTCCTTAACAAGGGTGCTGACATAGAGACAAAGGATAAGAATAGCCAGACGCCGCTATATTTTGCGGCAGAGGGCGGATATGAGGTTGTAGAACAGCTTCTACTTAAACGTGGAGCTTTATAGTTTCTGATCAGCCACAGCCTTGCCAACTGTGCGGTAAGCGAATTACATCATAGAAACGTGGGAGGTATTAATCTGCGTGGCGACCATGGATGAATTTGGGCCGTACAGCCGCCACAAGGCTGATGACGATCTCCCGCATTGTAGTGGGGCCCCAAAGCTTCGATAAGATTCTCTTATGGGTATTAGGAGTGATAGGAGTTTGTGGTGATGCTGTAGATCGAGAGATTCTATTATACTTCGAATTGACGCCCTCTGCAATCAGACGCGACAGCGACGACGTGATTGTAAAATTCAGAGTAGCTGGGGTTTGGCCTGTTCAGGAGTAGTCACACAACAGGACTGGCAAAAAAATACTGGAATTTTCAATGGAATCACAAATTTAGAATCAATTGAATTCAAAGTATCCAATAGTGTGTCCCGCCACAGGGTGCGTCCCGTGGTGCAGGGATGCACGTTATTTGAATTAAGTTAAAATACTACATAAGTTTAATCAACAAATTTAAGATGACATGTGTTTCAAAAAACTGTTACTGAGAAGGTCCTTGGTAGAAATGACTAGAGGTTATTCCTTCTCAAACATCATATATAGGTGTTAGCGCAGATTTATAGAACCCAGTTTCAACCATTGTAACTCACTTGTTTTCATTTACTGTCTAGTGTCTGTTCCGGCCCAACCGTGAGCTGGGCCCATTGGTGAATGGGCCGGCCCATTCATGAGCTGGCCGGCCGAACCATGAGTTTTGCGATTGGCGGGTCGGCCGGCCCATTCGTGAGCTGGCCGGCCGAACCGCAAATGGCGGTGTAGATAGTATTGTAGAAAATTCAAATCCTACGTCCTACAACTATAGTAATAATGACTACTATTGCTTCAATCAACCCGTTTCCAAACGACGTACGGACTGCTTTTGAAGCATATATAAGTAGTCCAGCTTACTCCAACCGAGAGCAACTCCTATATGAGAAATGGCACCAAATGTGTGTTATATTACAGAACCCAACTGCTTTTACACCATTTGACAAAGAGAGTAGCAATCTTAAGCACCGTACGCAGTCTCAGTTTTAGCTTATTCATAATAAGCTCTATAAGCAGAGTGATATACGCCATCAGAATCCTAGATATGTCGTTCAAAAAGCAGAGGTATTTGACGTTATCGCACAGGAGCACCTAAAGCTTCTACACGCCGGTCGTAATAAAGTATGGCTAACTATTGAGCGACAATACTACGTAATAAAGCGAGAGGATGTTGAATTTATACCCAAACGATAAAAACTGTACACTAAATCGACCAAATACAACAAAAGCTCCCTTAGTTCCTATTATAAGTGGGCGCCATGAGCCGTCAGGACAGTATTTTACATATAAAGGATCACTTTTCAAGGTATACGCAGCTATACCCATTAAAAAGCAAGCTTGCAGAGCCAGTTGCAGACTGCTTTGCTCTCGTTACTGCAGCGTTCTTACCTCCTAAGATTATGCAAGCTGATAATGGGAAGGAATTTAAGGGGGCTCGATGGCGATATTTGAGAGTGAGCTTGAGCCAGAGATGGAGCCTGAGCTCGAAGCTCTAATTGACCCAGAGCTCCAGCAAGAGCCAGAGCTTGGAATTGAGCTCTTAGGCTCGAGGCCCAATTCCGAGCCTAGCTCTAGCTCCGAGCTCGAGCTAGAGCCAGAGCTCAGGCTAGAGCTCAGCTCCGGCGAGCACCAGAGCTCGGGCCGGAATTAGAGCTAGAGCTTGAGCTCAATTCTGGGCTCCAAGCCCAAGCTAGAACTCGAGCCAAGGCTAAGGCTAGAGCCCAGCTCCGGCGAGCGCCAGAGCTTGAGCCAGAACCAGTGCCAGAGAGAGAGCTCAATTCTGAACTA
>JPJR01000448.1:0-20916 GCA_000750675.1 Pseudogymnoascus sp. VKM F-3808
GTCATTTATCGTGTCTGTAAATAGGCAACAGCCGAACCCACGGCCGGATACGCTGATGCAAATCCTCGTTAGTGGCAGATTTTTTCTGCACGATGTGAAAGGCTAAGGTTAGTCCTTTGAGGTTGAGCTGTTCAAGCAGCTTGCAATGTTCGACAATATATGCCGTTGGAACTCATCTTTTCAGCTCAGAGGGACTGGCGAGGATAGCCAAGTTGGAGCTTGATGGTGTGGGATTTCCTAGCATTTGGGGGGAAAGGAGCGGTACGATATATGCCTATCTTTCATGATGCTACTATAGGTTTTATATTTAATCGTTGGTAAAAGGAGTATAATCTTTGTGGTCTACTGTAATAAAAAATCCCTTGCCGATGATGATAAAATCAATACCTGGTGCTGGGGGCCGACCGATGTGGGCGATTTTGACAGGTGGCTAGCTTAAGTTACACAAGGTGTAGAGCTGAGCTTAAAGTTGCGTTGTCTTAAAAATAGTGAAGCCGGTTTAGAATTCCACTGTATTATCTACAGCACGTAACGCGGAAAATGAATGAATATATAAATCCATTGTTTTTAGATCATAAAGCGTTGAAACGGAGACTGTGTCTGCTGCTGGGACTCAGCGTCTCTGCCAACTTCAAAGTGGCTAACATAGACGTACTGTACTGTAGTACAGTGCAATATTGCGAAGTTGATTTTTTGAATGTGTACAGTATCTGCTATATTGTTGCGGCGGCTAGATCTGAGGAAGGTCGCCCCGATTACCATCCAATGTAGAAGGTCACCTCACCACAAAGCAGGTCATCAGCTTATTTGATAAGATTGGTATTTTCGTACAGTACGATTACTGTACTGCACTGTACTGTACTGTATTATCTGCCGTCTCCTCTGCCTACGCTAGTGTCGGGTTAAACCGGAGTATTATGTGAAAGCTGACCATTTATTCTGCAATAGTACATAAGGGATACAATGGTCCTGGTTCTGATTCTAGGCGTAGACTAGCCCCCTCATACTATTTGTATAGGGGGAAGGGAAATTCACCGACCGCCCGTTATGCCTCCATCAACACCGCTCGTTATGCCTTCATCAATACCCACATGGCGGCCGGTAAGTTCCCGGTACAATCAAATATTAAGTATATGCTAAAATCCACACAGAAAAATCTCGACGTGTATTCTGAACGGGAATTGAAAGCTATTGGAGCTTACATGAAAAAAGTCCGTGAGCTTGAGGAAATAGCGAGTAAATCAATGGCCACGTCTACAGTTTTTCTTGCAGAAAAAAACACTCTTGACACGCAAACCCATGTGTCTAAGGGGGGCTGGCACTTCTTGACGGTTTTTGGATGTCTATCCTTGATCAACCTAATGTGTGCTATAGACGCCACGATCCTCAGCGTAGCATTACCGGTACGTCATACACGAGGAAGTTCAATACTCAGTTTACTGCTGAGTTGTGATAATTTAGGCGATAGCTATGAAGCTCAATGGATCAGCCATTGAAGCGTTTTGGTAAGATTGTTGTCAATGAGTTTCAATTGTTATTAAGTTCTAATGCTAGGACCGGCACATCATTTCTTCTCACATCAACAGTCTTCCAGCCATTGTGGGCATCATTCTCTCATGTCTTCGGAAGAAAACCCGTCCTTTTGCTTGCACTAAGTATTTTCACACTTGGGGCTATAATTGCTTCGGTGGCCAATAACTTCACACTACTCCTCGCTGGCCGTTCCATCCAAGGCATTGGCGGTGGAGGGCTCATGGCATTAACTTACGTTATTGTCACTGACATGGTCACTTTAAGGGATAGAGGGAAGTGGTTCTCAATCATAAGTCTGCAATGGGCGATTGGGTCCGTCACTGGCCCTGTCCTTGGTGGTGTCTTTACAGAGAAGTATTCGTGGCGCTGGATTTTTTGGATTGTATGGCAATATGCGGACTTGTAAAGGAGTATAAGCTAATAGAGAGCAGAATCTTCCTTTTTGCCTTGTTGTATTCATAACCATTCCTTTTTCTCTCAAGCTGAATCCCAAGAATGGGTTGGTTATTGAGAAGCTGAAAGCTATTGATTGGATAGGAAGTGTTCTATTTATATCCTCCATTACCGGGATTTTAATTCCCTTAACATGGGGTAATAGTAATCCTTTTATAAGAGAAGCGCAGTTGTTAACCTATAGGCAGGCGGCGTAATGTACGACTGGAAAAGCTGGAGAACTCTTTTCCCGCTGATACTCAGTTCTATCGGCATGGTTGCCTTTGTAAGCACTAATTCTCTAAGTCACTGTCTTAGTATTAATTCCCATTAGTTATTCTACTCCAAGTACCTTGCTTCAGACCCTCTTATAAAAGGCAGCATATTTCATGAATCGACAGCAAAAGTCGGATATTTTGGTACTTTTATTCACGGAGTCATTGTCTGGTCTATGCTATATTATATGCCCCTCTACTACGAGGTGACTAAGAACTTTAACCCCATCGAATCAGGAGTTGCAATTTTCCCACTCACATTCACGACTGCCCCTGCTGCGATTGTTGTGGGTTTTGTTATAAGCAAGACCGGGAAATATAGACCATCTATTGTATGTCTCTTCATCACGAACCTAATCACTTTTGACGTTGACGGTGACTAACCTTCGAAATACGCATAGTGGGTGGGTTGGGTTTTAACTACAGTTGGCTTGGGTTTTCTTATAATCCTCAAGGAAGATACGACAACACCTCAATGGATCTTTCTCTCTCTTGCAGCGGGTCTAGGAACCGGAATTCTTTATTCTGCCCAATCATTCGCCGTTCAAGCGTCCGCCTCAAACTCGGACCTTCCGTATGCTGCAGCAATGTATAGCTTCTTTCGCTCACTCGGTCAGACTTTTGGCGTCGCATGCGGAGGTGTCATTTTTCAAAACGCGTTCAGACAAAAACTCTCCCTCAACCCCACATTGAAAGCTGAATCAGCTCGGTTGGCTAGAGAGGCAAGCGCTATAGTACAGATTGTAAAGTCTTTACCAGATAGCAAGCTTAAGGGTGAGATTGTGGCTGCTTACGTGGATTCATTCAGAATGATTTGGATTGCTATGTGTGTGCTTGCTTCGGTAGCTTTATTATTGAGTCTGATTTTTATCAAGGAAATATCTCTTGACAGAGAGCTTGAGACTGAGCAGGGTTTTAGATATGAAGGGGTTTCTTCTCGTTCAGGTATATAAAACTCGGCGATCACCAGCCCTAACTGAGAATGGAAAATAATTGAACAGAGCGATTAATACAGAAGCCATGATGTTGTTCTTGTACTGTAGACCCCATCTCTGTATTAGCTTTAAAGGTCACCGAAGCACTTGGCCCTACGGGACTATACTTTGAGGTCTTTAAATAGCTTGCAAGAGCACATTGGCCCGGGGAACAAGGGGGGGAAGTGGTTGTACCAGTCAAAGAAATTCCTGCGAAATGGATAACTTAGTACCACCGACAGGTTGTGAGAAGCTTTCGCTGACATTCTCCGAATTGGCGCTTCAGCTACACGAAATCGAAGGAAATTGGTTCATCAAGTACATCAGGTATGGTTTCACTACGAGAGCAGAGTAAAATAAAAACCAGAAGGGAGAAAACCGAATCAAGGAGAGGAGAAATAGAAGCATGAGATCGATTGTGGGTGATGAAATATATGCTATTAAATTAAGCCCACTTTTCCTGGTGGTTTTAGTGTCACGGGCATCCGAGCTCCCCAAAGGGATATTCATAGACACTATACATCTTCATTGGAAGCCTCGAGAGACGTAAGTTAGTAGGTAAAAGATCGGGCTGACTCCAAGACCTTCCAAAGAAACTACAAGACCTTCCAAAGAAACTACTATCCGCCATTTGACTCCCACGCTAACAGCGATATAGTTGACTCCGCTGACTCATCAGCTAAGCTATCAATAAGTTGACTGGAACAATACTTGGATACCCACGACCCACTGCAAGCTCAGTCTCCCCTTCAGGATGCTTGATAAGTGTATATATCTCACATAGTTCTCCGCTCAATATCTTCTAATTATGATGACGCTATTGCTTTATTATACTCCATTGAAGATGTCAGTAACCGTCATCGGGATAAGAGCTGACTATGGCTGGAAGCAGTAATTGTGGATTTGTTGGAGCTTATGCAATCCACTTAACCAGCTACTTGTATCTGTCGTTTGCCATAGTAATACAGTTGCCACTATATTTTTTCGTGAAGTCAAGATCAAATTTTTCAAATGGCAAACTCGGAATATGCTGACGGTATATATCGAAATGTATCTGAGCCAGTGAGTATCCCCAAAAGAGTCTCTCCAACAGGATCTGCCATTTCAGAAGAGCCCACGAGAATATCGGAGACAGAGAACGACCTCAACAATCTCGAGAACTCTCCAGGTATTGAGTCGTCTCCTGAACCAATGGACGTGGATATGCCGGAGACTGTTGCCGAAGTCTGGGCTAGATCTATGGACGAAATTGGAGCGGATCTCTCCTACGAGCGGGAAGACACCACGGCAGAGCGGCAAGTCAACGCTTACGAGTACCATATGCCAAGGCAACATATTATGGATTCGAGGGACAGCTGGAGGCCAAGAGAAAGTCAAGATTTTTACGACCGATGGAGCCAGTCACGAGCGGGCTACCGAGGAGGATTAAGAGGTCGAGGGTTCACAGGTCGAGGATTTAGAGGTCGGGGATATGGAGGTCGGGGGCCTAGAGGTTTTGGAAATCGAGGTTTTAGAAGCCGGGAGTTTAGATATCAGCAATCTCGAGGTGGAAGGAGGGCCTATCAACATCCACACCAATTTATACCACGAGGCCCGTCCACCTGGAACTCACAGACAAGGCATGATAATTATGACTTGAGCTCCACACAGAGGGAACGAACGAACCGGGACCGGGATAGAAATTATCACTATCGCCGCTCAGACATAGGGCTTTGATATTTGAGACAAGATTTTGCAGTATTTTTAGAAAATGAAACAGATGCAAAATGCCCTTGGAGGAACAGAAGTCAATGACCAGGAGAGGATGCAACGGGACACCAGGTTGACTTGAGGTTTTGACTAAGGAGGACATAGAGATTGCTACGTATTGGAGAGTCACTGAGCTTTCCGAGTTCGGCGTCAAGTCTATCCTCAAGCAAATCAAATAGGCAGATGAGTTCAAAACTGAACAAGTTAGAACGAATAATGTTCTTTCAGAAATGGCGGATGTTTTTTTTTGACAGCTAGAGCCGAGAAACTAGAGTATAGTTTGGACGGTCGGAGAGCTGGCTTTTGCTTAGATGGGTCATGTTGGTTCTATTTAGATAGCAAGCAATACAGTACTAGTGTGCATCACTGCGTCGCGAGACGCACCCCATAACTAGACAAATATCGGCACTTTGGATTTAATTGATTCTAAATATGTGAATTTATTGAAGATTCTAGTAATCACTCCCAAACAGTCACACCAGCTACTCTGAGGAACTACGTGAGACTTACTTTAGGTCTCCATATTGTTGAGATCTTCTTTTTCTGAATAAGGCAGCACTGGTAGTGATCTTACTCATCAAATAGAGGCGTTCATACATTGCTGATATATCAAGGGGTTTTAGGAGGTATATATATGTCCTTTAGTGCAAGATGTCGGCCTTAAAGCTAGTGTTATAGGTGGGTGGATGTACGTTTCGCGAAGAAGGTAGCCAAATTTTGCTTGCCGGAAGCTATCGATTTTGATAGCTCCTAATAGACGTAGGTACCGTCGGAACTGGTGATGAGATCTCTCTGAGCGGTGGCAATCGACATCCGCACCCTTATATCATCTATTATTGTGCTTTTAGATTGACGAAGCATCTGAATAAAGTTCTGAGATGTTTTTGGATAAACGATCTTCAATCTGAGCCTTGGAAGAGAAAGCTGTAACGCACCAACCAAGTCAAGGTTTGTGTAAGACGGCCACTAATGACGGTTTAATGAGTAAAATAATACCCGGTATCATGACTTACTCTCGTCTGTTAGGAAATGATAGCAGGGCAGTTGTATTAATGCTAGCGCCTTGAACTGCTAGATAGCAAGCAAATCCGACCGCATCATCCGATATCGGCTATTCACGGGAAGTCATAAATTAAGAAAGCTATCGAAGTCTTTCGCTGCAGTTGGAGCTTCGATAAAGTTCGTAAGTTTCAGGATGCCGTCCCTTAATCTGTGGGTCGGCCGGTACAGTACCCCAAGAACAGACAACTCAACCTGTAAAATTAGATCTGACGACGTTTGACGTCCGCTTAAAAACTGTCGTAGCGTTGTGTATAAATGGGATTGTCACCCTCGATCCGCTATCTGATCTGTCTATACGCCGATTTTCCGCAGTGTCAGCCAAAACCACTTTCACTTTCGGCGGCAACCCACAGAACCATGTATGCAAGATTAATCACACTAGTGTCCGCATTTATGGCTCCCAAATAAAAAATCAGCCTTAATGTGAAGCTAGTTCCGCTTTCGTCATCGACAATAATCAAATGATTATTGTGATGATGGTCTGTCAGCAGAACCTGATTGTTCGAGGATATATTAATACTGTACTTGTACCTATGACGGTCCCTGTAGAGCTCCCATGGTTTACGGTATGATCATCAACGAAGAAAAAATCTCAGCCGGCGATGCAAATATGACCACACCGACACGAAGAGGGTTAAGGAGTAGGTTGACCCTAGACCGTCAAAACTCAGCAAATCCACGAAATGGTCTGAATAAGATCATCGAGGAGGAGGATGATAAAGGTGACGAGGAATATTATGTTGCCGACGAGGAGAACAGCGACGATGAAACCGATGATGACAGTGAGGAAGAGGATATGGGTAGTGACAGTGAGGACGAGAGTGAGAATGATGACGATAACGATGAGTATGAAGAAGACTTCGTGGACGATGAGACTGAAGATAGCGAAGACAGTCAAGCTACATTTCTGCCGTCTACCCATATCTCTGACACCGATTCCAATGAAGACGAAGAGGCATCTGGAAACGAAAATGAAGATGTAACTCTTTCTTTGGTGGAAGAACTAGAAAATCTGGGGATAAAACCTGATGAGTCAAATATTTGACGTAGAGACATTCTGCTGCTAACGTGCATCCTCCGGCGAGAGACGCAACCCGTAACGAGACAGATATTGGTATTTGAATTGAATTGATTCTAGTCTTGTGGATACATTAAAAATTCCACTACAGTATTTTTATGTCAATCACGTTGTGTAATCACTTCTGAACAGTCCAAACCCTAGCTACTCCTGACCACCCCAGACCGCTCCTTAAAGAAACTTATATCTGCATTGCCACTGTTGCGCCTGATTTGCAGAGGTTTGTTGCGAAACATACTCTCACTACCATGCTGTATGCTACAAGCAAGAGCATTCTAATTGTTCAAAGTGTTGGCCACAGATTCCGAGCTTAAAAACTCCTCAGTCGTAACTGATCGAGCCTGAGATTTCCAGCATTGCTGCCTTCCCCACCACGGCCACCCCGTCCAAGCTGCGACTCAACAAATTGGAGCTCGCGCCATGGGACAAAAGACCTTCGAGCCCACCAAATCAATTGTTCTTGGCCCATGGGACAAACGTCAGAAGCGGTCATAGCATATACAATATATATGGCATCCGGTCACAAAGGTAGCTTAGTCAGGCACCACGAGATCGCATGATACCCAGCAGTAATTTGAGATTCCCTAAATATACACGAGAGTCCATCTCGCTTATTTGTGGCGGAGGTCGCTCTATATGTGCATCTGTCCCAGATAGGGGCATTGCTCTTGAAATCAGGTTTGTCACCTGTCCCGAGCCTCGACGTGACATAACCCCGTTGATCTCATCTTTCGACAATCCAAACCCGATTGATGTCCGTTGTCGTCTCGACGGCTTGCTCGCCTACCTTCATCTCGAGGTCTACTGTGGCTATACCAGACTTTGCGCCTCTCTGAAACGGTTGCGTCATGGTCTTAGGCAAAATGACTACTTTCTTCTTCAAATATGCCTCCATTATGGTAGCACTTGTGGTTGGGCTGTATGCGACACTGCTGGGGCTGTTGACGACGTCGACGTTTCAATGCCATGTTGTCTACCTGCACGCATTTCAGATGACGCGGTTCAAGAATCTCAACATCCCCGAAACCTTTGGCTTTCTAAGGAACCAGGTTACTCCTTTCTCTATCACTACCTCCGACAGCGAACGTCTTTACGCCTGGCATATCCTTCCAGTCGAGTTATATCGCCAACACGAGCTACCTCTTGTTGTTGAACCGACTGGTTTCGTTTCAGATATCACGTCTCGACTGGCATTTCAACTATTACGAGATGACCCCAACGCCCGACTGATTCTTCATATGCATGGTGCTGGGGGAACAGTTGGTTCAGGCTATAGAGTTCCCAACTACCGCGCGCTGTCGGCAGGCCTGCCTGGAAGGATTCATGTCTTGACATTCGACTATCGAGGGTTTGGGCGCAGCACCGGCACACCGTCTGAAAGTGGGCTGATACTTGATGCTCTTGCTGTTGTGGATTGGGCCATAAATGTCGCTGGCACCCCCCCCTCCCGTATGCTGATCTTTGCCCAATCTATGGGCACTGCCGTGAGCATCGCTGTTTCTCAGCACCTTGCTACGCAATCTCCACCCGTGGTCTTTGCAGGCACCATCCTGGTTGCACCATTTGTCGACGTGGCGACACTTGTTGCAACCTACCGAGTGGCAGGAACTGTTCCTATCCTGTCGCCGCTTGCGAGGATACCGCTACTATTTAACTACCTTCAACGGTTTATACGGGATAAATGGTCAAGCAAAGACCACATTGCACGATATGTCCGGGCCAACGAGGCCACTGGAGAGAGATATAGCATAACATTCATACATGCCGAAGACGATAATGACATTCCATGCCACCACAGCTCGGTTATGTTCTGGCACGCCGTCAATGCTTCGGTGTCTGCTGGAATAAGCTACGACAATCTTGCACTAAGGAAACTGGAATCCAAGGTTGACCTCGGCGCCGCTGGTTCGGTCATGGAATGGCGGACTGACAACGGGGTGATTCGAGAGGAAATACTCAAAACCGGCTTACATGATGTTATTATGGGCTACCCAGTAGTCACTATGGCCGTTATGCGCTCTTTTGAAGCTGTAGATCCGTCCTTTACATGCTGAATCAGATTGGATATATGCAAGCCATGGGATATTAAGATGTAGTCATACGATTCTATATATTAGAGTGTATACTTTCGTTTTCTCATACAACGAAGGGATGGGTCAAGCTCACCTCATTCCCACCACCGTCCCTATCCTCACCCGTTGTCACCCTGTCCTACCGTTGCCCAGTCCCCATAACCCCCACCCCCTTCACTCCGCCTACTCCCGGACGTCACACCTCCACACCGCCTTACGACCCTCAGTCCACCTTCGCCACTCTCACCCAACACATCTTCACCACTACTTCAAGCCCAAACGAAGGTAGCAAAGATCGTGTGGGGGTGGTGGAGAAGGACGCGTGACAGGATGGGTGAGGCGATGAGACAGAGTGAGAGGGAATCGAGTGAGGTTTAATGTGATGGGAATGGTGGTGAGGATGTACGGGTTGGCGGAGATGAAGGGTATATGTAGGACAGGGTGCGGGGTGAGAGTGGTGGCGATGAGTTTTTGGGTAGATATGGGAGGGTGGTGGGGATGGGTAGTAAAGTTGATTGTTTGACGATGGCAGCTTAGGGCTATTTAAATTAGGGGTATGCTCGCTCGCAAAGGCTCAAGGTCTACGGAAAGTCTACATGCTTCACGAATTCTAATAACTATGGTAAAGGGGTGAAAGATGTCCCAGTCTGTTGGACCCCAGTGCCATAGCGAGATCATTGTGCCAGTGTTGTATCGGACCCCGAAATCGCTCAATCTAGTCGAGAAGGGCTTGAAGCTTTCCATGAGCGAGGCGCCTTACACGGCGGTGTGAATAATCTGCTCATTGCTATGGTCTCAGCCGCGGAAAATCCGTGTCATTTGGATGGATTCAGTATGGGCGAAACCAACGCGAATAGCAACTCTGCGAGAAAAGCTCTCTAGAAATCCGCCACTGAAATCGTTACTCCTTGTCTGAATACTTTCAGTACTCAATGTGTTTATCCACTCCTGTAATTAGCTCCTTTTGTTACCCGAAGAACTCGTCCATCGCCAGCTGCTCTCCGCACCAACCCGGGCTCATGAGAGATTCACTCTCGGAGATAATGGAAGTCAGCGAAACTGTGAGATTCACTCTCGGAGATAATGGAAGTCAGCCAAACTGTGAGAGGGAAAAACCCCTCGCCCGGAACTGACGGATTATTAGAATAACCGTCGTTTGAAGCAGCGGAGCAAGTGCGTATAGTGCTGAGTCTCCTGTAGTTGGAACCGCTTCAGTTGGAAGATCGGTTGTAGGATCGTCCACATCAAGGCTGATGACCTGCTCCATTTGAAGGTAGACTCGTTCTCCGCCGCCGCGTGGTGGATGCGCTAACGTTCTAAAGTGAAAAGCCAAGGTGCCAAATGTCATCGCCGACATTGAACGTGACGACTATATTACCCCTGCACTATACTGCGGTCAGCAAGCAGGCAACCACTAATTCTTGTGGTCGTCAACATCGAGGCAGCTCAGGTCAACCGCCGGCGCGTATAGAATAAGATCTTACTGTTGATGTGATTGAGCTCGCACTTCCAGTCGAGCCCCGTGGCCATCTGTGTCAGCCTGTCAGAGTACAGCGCATCAAGGGATGAGTTTGGGTCCAACGGCCATTCCCCATGTGCGCCGCTGAGAAATTGTCAGGGTCGAAAGTTGCCGTCATGAAGCTTCTGCGACGAATGATGTTGGTTTGACCTATCTGTAATGTCAAACGACAATATCAAAGTATTCTGCAATACAGTACAGTACTGTACAGTACCGGCACTGCAATGTCTCTCGAAGAATGGAAGAATTATCTGGTCTTTAGGGCAACTGATTACTAAAGATTTCTACCACCACACATAATTAATGACGCTGAGGTGGTAAGCTAAGGCCCAGTAGCATAATGATGGGTTTCACCTAATGGAGCCGCATGCTGACCTCCCCACTTGTTGTTTGAGTACTGTATATATGGGCGCTCCCTCTTTCTTAATAATAACACGGCAATTTAAGGTACTTCTATTAGGTAATATGATCATAGTGAGAGCCACTTTTGCTTGTCTGGCTATTTCTGATCGTGTTGTAGGCCAAAAAATCTCCCGACGTGGACAGTGGCTTGCAAATGGAGGATACGATGATGGGTGATGGTATGCAAACGCCTACGATGAAGAGCGTTAATGTCGCTGACGCTTTCGACTGGCACAAGCGGGCGAACGCTGCTGAGCACGAACTCATGATTCAGAAATCCAAACTTGCACGCGAGAAACGAACGAATCGGCGACTACAATATCAAGTAAACTCAAACATTGAAGGGTGGACGGTTACTAGCCAGCATATGCAGTTGCTAGCAAGCTCAAATCATGGCTACTATCAAGAAATTCTGCGCTTGAAATCTAAAATTGAAGCTTTAGAGGCTGTGATCCAAAAGCTGTTCTCGGCCTCAAGATCTACCGACAATAAGTAGAGCATGTCACCTGGTTATGTAATAGCCAAAGACTGTTCGAGAGCGTGTTGGTAGAAGTAAACCTAGATATAAATAAATTTCTTCGCCATCGTAGGAAAGTCTCACTCAATGTTCCTGCTAAGTTGACGTTATATCTGAACATAACAAATGATAGGGGGATTCTTTCTGCACATCGACAGAGGGAGTTTTATTGCGCTGGTGTCAATAGGTAAACTAATGAGCCACAGACTGTTTAGTGTAAAACAGCTTTCGCATCCTACTTTATTGTACAGTACGGAGCCAATCTTCTTACGTTAGCTCAATTGAGGTAGAAGATTAAGGAACCTGAAATAATATGTGCTCAATTTTGTACAGTACGTTGGCTCAGCTTTTTTCAGATTTACTTTATATGCCATCGTTGATAGTATACAATAATGGTGGAGATGGAGAAGATTAGGTTGATTAACGATGTACTGTAACATAAAATGAATTCTCTTTATTTTATAGATTGAGGGACGTAGGAGGATATAAGTTAGGTGACAAGGCAAATTTCATGACATTAACATGCAGACAACTGGAGAGATAGGCCCACTCTGCTTTATGGTAGAACGAGGTTGGAGATATTTCGATCTTCGCCATTCTGCAGACTTAATCCTTGTTGAGCTGAACATACCTTTTTGACACAGCACCCTGTAATGGTGAAACAATTTATAAGGAGTAATCATGCAGTGTCTAGAAAATAGATAAAATACAGTATATAAAGCCAGCAGCACACAGGGACGGTTTAAGTAAAACTTTACACCATCATCAACATCTTCACAATGCCCGGGACCCTCGCAACTGCTCTTATAAAGCCAACACCTTGTACTGAATATTTAAACGAGTACGTGTTCACATTGGTATCTCCTGAACTTCTTGCAGATAAGACTGAGGATTACCAACAAACGTCCGAGTCCGGAGTAATCCCAGTGTTTTTGTGCGAGGACTTAAATTCGGCCGAGATCAAAATTGTTGGCAAGAACAGCTGGGAACTGGTGATGGAAGAGAGTGGCGACTCGTTGATCAAGAAACTCTGGGCAAATGGAGCTAGTTTGACAAAGTTGGATAAAGACGGAAAGACGATGCTACATGTAGCAGTAGAGCAAAACAACGTACCATTGGTCGCGTTGCTGCACAGCCTAGGCATTAACATGAAGGAAAAGGATTCAAATGGCAAGACGGCTTTGGATATTGCGAGCGAAGGAGATATGACTAGCATGCAAAGTTTGCTACAGAAGTTACTGTGCATGCAGTATACATAAGATGTTCCACCTTTACGTGGACCTAAGCACTACCAACAAGAGTTTTCGCCATCAGTTTTTGACCTTGAATCTCAATCTCGCAATTTAGAAGACATTGGTTCCAGAAATAACACAAACTGACTCCGATTTCAGTCATCAACCCAGAACCTAATAAATCTACTCAATGTCACATTTTATGTTGTATATGCCAGTCATCCGGTGACCGTTTTATTCGTCAGCAGCGTCTCAAAAACAATCGAGATAAAACCGGATGGTGCTACGTGCAAAGACTTTGACAGTTTCACCCCCATCACTATTCGATCATGGAATTTCCATTACCTCCTAGATGGGCTTCAGTTCGCAAACTTCTCATCAAGAACGACAATAGTCTACCTGACCTCTATTTTGCGCGGCGATTTTGTGTTCTCGTAGTGATTAGCGCTTTCATCACCTCACAGGGTGATTTCACCACAACACAACGGATTGTAGACGGTCTCTCTAGCCTTGCAGGTATAGGCCAAAAAACTCGATGGAAGTATCTCTCAATTATGCTATGGAAAGCATCCGAATTTGGCATTGGGTGGTGGCTTGATTGCACTGGTACAGTACATAATTTCTACATTTATTAATAGTTACTGAGATTATCATACAGGTCCAGAAGTTGCATCTCTTGCATTGCTGTGTTATGTGCCCATAACCTATGTACTTGCTTCAGCATCGACTTCTACCAGCGTCAGCTCATTGCTGGTGAATATACTGGCAACTTCGGGTCCGTATTATTTTTTACAGCAAAAACCTCTCATTGTCCAGCCTCCTCGACGCCGAAGACTCGAAAGAAACAGCTGGTGGCTGCGTTGGATGTACTCTGCCTTTGCTGCAGTGCTTTATAGCTTAGCAGTCCATAAAGCTGCCACGAATTGGGTATTGCCACAAATCCGAAGGTATCTCCCTTTGGCTCGACAAGTAATTCAAGAATCGGGTCCTAATTGGAAATGGTTGCTCTGTTTGACACCTTTCCTCAGCATTGCGGTATGGAACCTCTTTTATATACCTAATCCTCCTCATCATCGGAGCGCCGAACATAACAAGAATGGAGGGAGTGGAGATTGGCTATACTGGATGGAACAGATGAGAGTCATAAAGAGGATCTTTGTTGTCGTTGTGTTATCTTTAGTATTGGCCTGGGTACAGTTGAAGGCAAAGTCGGAGCTACTGTAAAGCCGGTCCTACTTCTCATAGCATTACATGTTCAGGGACACATGCTTGTCATTTCATTATTGAATTTGAAATTATTCAATGCTAAAAACTCTGGATCTGATTGTTGATGGGCTTGATCCCCATCGTAAACACTTTTCAATTACGTTAGCGTTATCACGCTCTGGCCTGATATCGAGCCCATATCACTCCTTATAATTATAAAAGGGTCTTATCTAAACTTTTTGCCTTGCTACCATGCGGGAGAGCCTGTGCGGCGGCTGTGCGGCGATTTTTCGTTAGTGTAAAAGCACGCTATTTATTAACGCTCTATAGCCTATCCTGAATCTATACACTCTGCGCCAACTTATGATAGAAGTTAAAGGTCCAGATAGTACTGTAGTAGGCATAGTACGTGGGAATAGTAGGATATAAACTAACTTAGTGGTGACGATGGAGCGTGTCTTATATCCAAGCTTAACCACTATCAAATACTGTAGACGTTCATATTCAGAGACTTCGTACTATACCCGATGAACACTATCTATCTCGCTATTGCTGTATTCATGGACGTGCAGATATCCGACTTGATCTATAGACTCGTACTCCTCAGATTCTTCTCTTGCTGACGAGTCCAAAGCAATCGCTTGATCTGATATGGTGGCCAAAGATAAGACGCTAGGGCTATCAGGCTATAAAAGCCTGTTCTGACGGAGAGGTATCTCTCGGCCAAAGGACAAAACGCCCGATTTTAGAAGATGTCAGCCCCTTTCGCTCCCACTTGTAGCCACGGTCAGCAGCCACAAGCTTTATCATGTGAGATGCCTAACGTGCATGTATGGCGAATGTGCAAAAATATCGCGACCACCCCACCCCCCAACTAAACTCAATAGCCACCACAACATAACATGCCTTCTAAGAATGATGAGAGAGGTTAACCTCAGCTATCCAAACTATCCCAAGAGACCCTAACCCGCTGTAGTTAAGACCTGTTTTCGTAGACCACCGCAAGCTTGACCACAGTAGATTATTTGCACCGTCTACCTCAACCCAGTCCATGGAGGAAACCGTTCTAATCTGTGGCGGCCTTCATATGCTGGTCCGCAAGTGTCTTTGTAGAAATGTGTTTAGTGTTGATGAAATCATACGCCGAAAATCGGCGTATAGACAAGATCCCTGGGCGGCAAATCCACAGCATGAGTGCAGGGATATTTCAGCTAGGTCCCAACGGCTCCAGCGCATTTCCAATGTGGGCCCGATAACCAAAACAAAGAGAGTCAAAGTGTGAAACAGAGTTCGACTCCGGCTGTAAGCTATAAGCATTTAGTTAAAGGGCAATATTTCTCCAACCCTACTAGATTAGCCTCACACTGTACCCTTTTCTACTTTTGGCTGCGCGATCACTTCCGAGAACTTGAGTTGGTGAGCTGCTTCAGCCACTGCTCCTAAATGTCACGATGTTTTTATGGCTCAGCAATCTCCATAACTTGCTTTGATAGTCATTGCACCAGCTCGTTCATTTGTAGTATAAGTGACGATTGATCGTCGTAGATCTTGCAAGGTGCATCCTGTCTCCATTTCTCTCAAAGAGATCAGCCATTCGTCATCTATCCTGATACGACCACACTCAAGAAAGCGAGGCGCATTGTATTGCGCCTTGTCAAGTAACCTTAAAACTCTCTTGATACTCAATTCGGTGACACACTGTGAATGCTCTGCGATCAAGTCTAAAGGAAGATAGTTACCCTTCAGGGCTTCATAGATCGCAAGCTCAAAAATAGAGATATGGCTGTATTTTGCATACCAATAATCTTCCTCTATATTTGAGCCGTGCCTCAGCAATCGAGCCCAGATACGTGCAGTATGCTGACTGACTTCGCTTGGTGGTAGAAAAAACAAAGCTGATACTCCACCTTTCATTTTGAGATTGACATCAGCACCTGCAGTAACAAGCAATTCAACACATTGCCCTTTACGACTGTAAACAGCACACATCAGTGGTGTTGTATCGTTATCGCCTGTTGAGTTCACATTGGCCCCCAGCTGGAGTAGTAGCTCGACTGTCGAAAGTTCGCCATCGGAAACCGCACGCATGAGCGCAGTCTGTCCATTACGAATCCAATCAATGGGTACCTCCATTCCTATAAGCCTTGAAATGAGGGACTCCTGGAGGCGTGCAAAACCCTCCGTGGCTTCGTCTGGAACGAGTCCCCCCGCACTTTTGGCCTTGATACTCGAGACGCAGATGGCTAATAAGCCGTCTGTAAGTTCCGCTCCAGCCTTGATCAAGGCCATCGCAGATCGGAAATTCTGATTTATGCAGGCGAGCTCCAAAGCTGTTCTGCCCTTACAGGTGGCAGTGAGAGAAGCATTCGACTTGACGAGATAATTTACTATTTCGTCCACAGTTTCGTTATAGCAATATGCTGTGTAGTGTAGCGCTGTTCTTTCTTCGCGATCGGGAAAATTGACATCTCCAATTACTCCCACTGCTGTTCGAAGCGTAACCATTTGCCCATGTTCGGCAGCCCATCGGAGAGCCTTTGGATCTTCACCACTGGCGTCTTGTTGATAGAGGAATGGATTACTGATGGAGCTGAGAGGTTTATTTGTTTTTGCTAGAGAAGCAACCGCTTGCAGGCGCAGCAATCCGAGTATAGCTGTGAGGAGCTCGACAGGTAGATCTAATAATTCGGTCATCGTGAGCAATGCTAAGTGCAGGGTGAAATACGGCGAAATTGGTGTTTGTCCAGAATGTAGTTCTCAACGTTCTGGCTAAACCATTTTTAATAACGTTCTCTCTCGTCTAGAATATACCCTGCATATGTGGGTGGCTATCCTGCCTCTGTTCTGGCAAGGTGATCGCAAGATAGCGAGAAGACAACTTGCTACTCGTAGCGAAAATACTTGCAAGAACGTATTTTTAAAGCAGTCCAGGGAGCCAGAAGCTTTAGCCTCGTTGGTTGTAAAAGCTGACACTAAGGTTAGGTTCACCAAGGCTGGCGTAGCCGTAGTCACGCTAGTTGATAGCACACTATAGTACCAACATAATACAGTAGTACTGTAAGCAAGCCTTCACTACTCTTGAAGGAAAGCTGACATGATCTCCCAGCTATAAATTTAACATTTAGAACCGGGGGAATAGTTGCTCATAGCAAATTGCAAAGTAGCAAACGGACAGTGGAAGGAGGGTCAGACCCTTAATAGAAATACCTATGCGCAAGGTACAATCGAATTGCGGCAAGTGAAAATAAGCTATAGATGGAATCGAGGGTACTTGGAGTTTAGGCGAAGGATCCTGGATTAGTTGGTGGAGTAGTTTCGTATTTTTTATAGTGCTAGGCTGGTACAGTAGCACCCGAAACCGTATTACTACCCCAACGCTTTGAAGCTTCTAGTAAAGCAGTGCCAGTGTATTATGCGATGTACGAACAGTTCCCCGCTCCAAGCTTGTGTTAACGTGCATCCCTGCGTCGAGAGACGCACCCCGTGACGAGACAAATATCGGTACTTTGGATTTAATTGATTCTAAATTTGTGAACCCATTAAAAATTCCAGTATTTTTATGTCAATCATGTTGTGTGATCACTCCTGAACAGTGCAAACCCCAGCTACTCTGAAATTTAGCATCACGTCGTCGCCGTCGCGCCTGATTGCGGAGGGCGTTAATTCGTAGTATAATAGAACCCCTGACCTTCAGCACCACCACAAGCCCATTACGCCCGTCCAACTCATTTAACACTTTGGTCCGGGTTTCCGAGCCTCACCATGACGCTGAAAAATCATTTTCAGCCTTTGTGGGGACTAGGGAGTGCTGTGTCATCCGACGTCACCATATGAGTTGATACCTCCAAAGTAACCGATCAGGGATCCCTTATCGCTTGGCAATAAAAGGTGGCTGCTAAGCTGTGGCTGTGGGGCAGCCTAGTAAGCCTCACCTAAAAATTCCGTTTTCCCGCGTTGGACTGTGCCCTCTTGGGCAGGAGGAAAGAAGTGGCAGTATCTGCCAAAATCGGCCACTTTCTGCTCCTTTGGTTAAAAAAAATACCCCTGTGTCACAACAAGCTTCTACAGTACAAACCTATAAACCATGGCGGCTCAGATGATGACGGCGTGGCAACGACTACGAACAAATGCATAACAAGGTGCTGAAGAGCATGACAATAACGAGTTACAACAGCGGGCAGGACGATGGGCAATAGCCACCGCAGGGGCACAACACAAACGACAGAATGACACCAACGGCCGGTCTCTATCATTTTTTGCATGTCTGCACTGTAGAAGGCAAATCAGTGTCGCGACTTTGTATAGTTAAATATTTCAAGCGGGTCCATTTTTAGACATCTGCATCGCAGAGCGATGCACACCCTTTTCTATTCTACGCTTCATGCTCAAGCTGACAACATGGGCTGCTGACCTCGCACAACAAATATTAACTTTTATATAAACCCCCATATACCTTCACTAGACAGCGCTCTTAATGAAGCTCAGCTCAACGTATTACTAATCATGTCTCCATTTCCACCGGAGCTGTCAATAAAAATAGGAAGATTTCTACCCCCCATTTCATCAAAATACTTCTCCGTAGCACTTGGTTATAAATCACCAGACAAGGATAGAGCAATATGGGGAGCAATCTTTAAGAATGAGGAATATGCAAGCCTAGCTACTGCATTAGGTCTCGAATTACTACTCTTTGAGACTGATCTTCAGCAGCCACGAGGATCAAGCACATATATCCTTATTGATTACATAGGCAAGAGTACCAAAGAATTGTTGGAACACAAAGATGTCTTCCTAGGTTCCTTGAAGCATTATGAGATGAACGAGGATGGAAGCATAAAACTCCGTGATTCAAATATAACACTTTATATTGCAGGGGGTATTGTCTCGGATAAAGACCAAGAAGACGTCCTGGAACCTAGAAGGCTCTTTTCTGTAGAAAATGGCTTTATACAATCAGCATACTTGCGTTGGAATGGGCGCAAATGTATAAAAGTAGAGCAGAGCCACATAGCAGGTGCATGGGGCAAGACTGCTACTTTAAAAGACGTCTCGGATGTTTGTATGGTGCAGTTACCTAAATTTCCGAAAAAGGAGGCCGTGAGGGTGCTCTTACGCTCGGACTTCCCACTTAGGGAGAAGTTATCGGTTTTAACAAATTCAATAGTCATATACGCTAGAGAAGGATACCCATGGGATAGAAAGAAGTAATTAATCAGAAAGAATTGTATGGGGGAGTCTGGATTCGGTCTTAACGCACTTTGCCAGAGTTAGGTTACATATGTTAGAACTGATTTTTAGAATCGATATATTAGTAATGCATACTGCTATCCGGGGTGAGGGAACGTGGTCTAGTTGCTTCCATGGGTGCTGGCTGGACAAATAATCATAGGGTCAAGATACTTACCACCGGCACTGATGCACTCGATCGCTGTTACTGTTGTTCGTTTGACACGCGCGCCTTTTGACACGCGCGCCTTTATTGTTTCGTCTGTCATCCTTATCTACAAGGGCTTTAACAGAGCCTAGCAAGTTGGATCCCAGATTACTTGATAATACTATCAAACCCTGGTGCGACCCTATCCTCACACGATGGTGCGACGGCACGCAAGGCAACTATAGAGATAAATCACACTCAGTTCAGAGCTTCAACTTAGCATGGATAACATCACCCTAGTCTCGTCCATATTATACACATTTTCTACAAGTACCTCAAACCATGGGAAGGGGGTGTCGTCGTGAAGTTCGTGTTAAAATGTACGAACTGGGACAACCAATACGAATCAAGTTTATACCTTCGATAGCCTTTAGTATCACCCGCCAGCGACCTGAGGCACGGTATCCGGGCACGGTATGAGTTAGGCACGCCAGAAGGCACGCCTTGTGCGAGTACTTGGCTGGCTCTGTCCATATCAGCCTACCGTGGTGCTGGTGATGTGGTTGTGGAGGAGACGAGTGGGAGCGCCCTAGGCCAGCCACGCAGGCGCTGTCGCGCACCTGCGTGTGGACCTGCATAATGGACCTCCCCATGGAAAGTTCGAGAAACCGGCCCCTACGCCACATGCGAACGCCACACGCATGACATTCTGCGCCACACACGTGGGAATGTGGCTGAATAAAACATAGGGCTATTGGACATTGAGGACGGCGTAACTCCCGGACTGCATTATTTTCTTTTCTGAGGGTCTTCAAAACTTGTGGCCATATTCTTTCTTCATGGAACTTTTCCCCAAGTGCTCCGAAATTTGAAGAGACTTTAGTGGTTGCGACTAAACAGGGGGGAACAGCCGAAGCGGCGATCAGCGCCGTCATGGAAATGATCGACAGCATGATCAACCGAAATCTGTTTTTTGTGGTCTCCCTGGGGAGAAATTGTTAAAGAATAGTGATATGTTACAGTAATAAAAACTTCTTAAACTTAGCAAAAAAATATTTGAGACACCTAAAGCATATATTTGTCTCGTGACACGGTGCGTCTCTGGACGCAGGGATAGACGTTAGTCTCGGTCTGCAAGCTATGGCTTCGAGGACCATCGCTGTCTGTGCATTTATCCGAAGCGGCTATAATAAAACATGATTTACAGCAATTGTTATGAACGAGTTGTATGCTGTGCAAATATCGATGGAAGGATTTCCCCTGGCAGCATGCAGCTGTTGTTGGTGGGCTGGGCATAATCAGGTGGGGCTGGAGGTCCGCAGCTGAGACACGTGCCAGCGGGACTAGGCCGCGATGCCAGCGCCGTTGACAAGCACGGTCAATCGCGGCGCCAGAGTCAGAGCATGTAAGTTATATGTACTCATCTTATATTACTGTACATTATTCTATTTTACATAGTTTTATTACGTATATGTTCCGGCCCAACCACGA
>JPJR01000449.1:0-19608 GCA_000750675.1 Pseudogymnoascus sp. VKM F-3808
TGCCCTCTATGAACGCTCCAAATTGAAGTTTTCCGCTCTAGCTAAAAACAAGGCTCCGGCAGGAGACAACTATGGCCTTGCGGCGGGCTATTTCGCGCTATTGGAAGTGCCATCTGGTGTGGGTAGCGAGATAGCGAGAACAAAACGCACAGAAGCTGCAGAGGCGGTGATTGATGCGGTTGTGGCGGGGGTCTTCGGGCAAGATCAGGCAGGGAGAGTCGGGCTGAGAGAGGACTTTCGGAAGCAGCTTCGTGAAGCCTCCGCGAATGAGCGGGCGTTAGGTGTGAAGAGGGTGCTACAAAGCTGTACTGAGAAGTTAAACAAGATCTAGCTGTTGTTCAGTCCCTTCGGGTGCTATTGGGGAAGAGAGCTGAAGACCCAAGGTTCATTTAGACTCTAGAATAGACGATGCGATGACTTAAGCGTAGCTTTGAATATAAAATGAGAATCATACATATATATATAGAGGCTAAACTCGAACGTTTGTGACAGCTGTAAAACATAGCTACTATCTACTTCCGCTTTATAGAACTATTGTTTATTTTGCAATTGCATTCCAATATCAGCAAAGGTTGTCATAAGGTAGGTCACCGACTTCATCATCATCCACGGCCACAGCCACCCCTCAAAACCCTCCAATCCCACTCTCCCACCACTGCTTACCTTGAAACCACCCGATATCAACATGAGCCCAAGTCCACCAACCATACCCCTTCGGCCCCAACCCTAGCCAGCGCAACGGACTCACCATAATCGGCTCACACATCCACGTCCCGCCCGCCGACATATCGTTCATGAACAACGGGCTTGCCGCATACAGCCACACGTACGCAAAAAGTCCATTCCCCGTCCTCCTCACCCACACCGGTAACCGCTCAATCCAAGGCCGCAGCGCCGCGCAGAACGAGGTCTGCACCACCACGCCCACTATCTGGAGCATGAAGTAGATAAATTGGCGTTCTGGGTGCGTGGGGAGCACTTGCATGAAGCTGCCGGTGGCGTGCATAGCGCCTGAGATTATAAAGGCCATGGCTACGCCGACTAGGTTCGAGGTTATGCTGTTGCGACTTAGCACGCCTACGCGAATGAGGTAATTCATCGGAGCTGCAAAGCCGGCGCGGAAGACTTGGTGCCACCAGCCGCTCCAGAAGCCGGCGATTCCTCTATCGAGGATGTTGGAGAGGCTGCCCCAGGTTGTAACATACATCCAGGGCTCGCCGCGGATTCCAAGGATGCGGGGCCCCAGGAGGAGGGAGGCGACCATGGGGAGCAAGAGGGCGTTGAATTGGATGAATGTGATTATGGAGATAAGGAGGGTGTTACGGCGGATCCGCGTGATGAGGTATGGCGAAACTCCTTCAAGGTATGCGGGAGGGGGGAGAGATTCATTGCCGGTTCGGTAAAAGGGGTCGTGAATTATCTGGAATTTACACAGGTCCAGGATGAGGTAGTAGATTATGAACCTGGGGAACACATAGCGTGCCAGCTCTTTGCGGGTTTGGAAACATTTGATCCCAATCCTGCTTTTCAAGGGTTTACCAGACTCTGGGACGGTCTCGCCGAGACAGGCCGCAACATCTGCAGGGAGAGGTGGATTGGTAGGAATGGAGAAGTTCCAACCCCGGCCACGGAGACTGAAAGTTAGATCTATCACCCAAGCAAGGCGTTCTCCAAATGAATCAGGGTAGGGTTGCCAGTAGTATTCCCACTCTCCATTCGAGACTTTCGCATCTGCAAGGCTTTTCTCGGTCATAGGCAGGCCGGAAGCGTCCCCGTTTTGCCGTTTCTGATTTATATTATATTCAGTTATTTCGGGGCTTTCTTGTGTCGAATAATCAGAAGTGGTCCGAGTCCCATTCTGTAATACCTTGCGTCGGCGCTCGATACGCTTGGCTGTGAACTGTGGACGCTCGAAGACCAACCACATCGTGCTCCATACTATGCAATATACCGATGCAACACCGGAGATGTAAGAAATAGCTGGCTCCACGGAAATTCGACGGCGGATATTATAAACCTCGACACTAATAATGGAAAACCAAACCGGCCATCGTAGTTGGTATAAGAAGCGATTGTTTCGGTGGTCTATGACGAGAAACCCTACCATGAGGGCCAAACCGAACAGCAGCTGGGGAAATAAGAGAGGAAGCTTTGTGCCCGATGCAATAGCATGGTCGTACTGAAGGCGGAGGTATATCAAAGTCTCATGCTGTGAGGGGATCTTAGGTAGGGAGTTCGCCATACTGTAATCGAAATCGGAGGCTGTCCGGCAGAGAGATAGAGAGATGGAATGAGAACTTGTACGACAGAAACTGAGAACGCGGGGCCCCCAGGTCTTAGACTTAAAGAGAGGACCGCGCGGTCAGCTCGGAAGCAAGGAAGTGGCTGATGCAGCAGAGGTCGTACATGCATAGTGCGTAGTCAGCGAGGTTGTATAGCTGAGCCATCTGAGGTCTCGGTGATAGTAACACGAGTCATATAGAAGAAGACATTGAGGCACGGTCCGGCCAGTAATGAAGTCCAACTCGCCCCCAAGGTGCCCCCAACACGCCCCCAACATTCATAGATGCTCATTCAACCAAAGTGATAATTGTTAAGACACTTGCTTATCCATATTTATCAGATATATACAGGCTAAATAGATGTATCGTCTCGCCCGGACCCCAACCTTTTACGTGATCAACCGAGCCGGACGATCATATGTGAGACTTATCGTACTTCCAAAAGACCCGCAGAGCTGAAAAGCGCAAGATATACCGCATTGGGTCAGCTCCCCAGCAATCAGTTGGATGCCAACACGATGCGCCAGCAACGCGATCCCTTGCATTAAGACACCGCATACGATATGGAACACGGCACGATCATCCCACTGATTGCTGGAAGTGTGCGACGCCTCATTGTGATACCATAGCTTTGTTGCGTCTGCCTGCAGCCGCAAGGTGAGATATATATCACAGTATCTTCCAAAGTTTGGCTATTGGTGGTTAAAGTCCACGTCACATGAAGCAAGGGGGGTGGTCTCGCCACAAGGCTGGTTGTCAGCCTTGCATATATTGGCGACGTCAGAAAACTTTTTTATTAGCGCGCCGCCGCATCATGAGAATTATCACCGCTTCAAAAAGAAATAGCAACGATAATAAGTAATTTTTCAAAGTGAAATGCATTATTTAATCTCATTATCTAGGGGTAATAGATGATGGCAAAAAAACTGTGATTTAAATCCAAACAACCCCACAAACGTAAATCACATCTCCCAAATCCAAAAAATATGTCCATGTGCTTCATTACCAGAACGAGCAAAAAGTTAAGAGGCCTCCTTAGAGAGCACTCGGGAATTGAGCCCGAGGTGGGGCTCGAACCCACGACCTTGAGATGATCTATAACCATTTGATAGGAAGTAAGAGTCACACGCTCTACCGATTGAGCTACCCAGGCGGGTTTGGTTGAAGATCTGGAGGTTAAGGCGGACTATGTGCCGGGCGGGCTGGGCGGCTGTGGGTGGTTGTGGCAAGGTAAAATTTTGGGTGGATGCAAAGGACGGGATGGGATAGGGTTGGTGCTGGGATCTGCGGGTGCTGGAGGGTGTTGGTGGGTCGGCCGGGTTGGTTAAGTGGGTAGCTTCAAAAAATATATCCCCCTCGGCTCGTTGCCACAAAAAGAGGCAAAAAGTGCAAAAAGTTAAGAGGCCTCCTTAAGAGACACTCGGGAATTGAGCCCGAGGTGGGGCTCGAACCCACGACCTTGAGATGATCTAGTATCCTGAGATAGATAGTAAGAGTCACACGCTCTACCGATTGAGCTACCCAGGCGGGTTTGGTTGAAGATCTGGAGGTTAAGGCGGACTATGTGCCGGGCGGGCTGGGCGGCTGTGGGTGGTTGTGGCAAGGTAAAATTTTGGGTGGATGCAAAGGACGGGATGGGATAGGGTTGGTGCTGGGATCTGCGGGTGCTGGAGGGTGTTGGTGGGTCGGCCGGGTTGGTTAGTGAGGTGGGTGGCCAAGTGAGAAAAGAAAGCGCCGGGGGCCGAGCGAAAACCGATTTTTTCAGAACACGAAAAAGAAACATAGTTTTTTGGAAACAGCGGTGGACATTCCAAATCGTGGATTCGTATATTGATACGGATTCCCTCGTTCACCAGGATGCCATATTGGAATTTCTGGAGCCTTCCCCGTCTCAAAATATCTTATCCCAATTGCATCCGTAAACGCCAGTCCCACTCTTCAAAAAATCGCGTAGAGTTTCGAGCTATATACCACTTCTTACCCCATCACTCACTCCACTTTCATTTCTCTTGCAATTGCGAGATGTCATACTGCGCAGCGTCGTGATAGAGGTCGATGAAGCATCCAGCAGACCAGGCCTGAGTTGGTGACTAAATCACATTAGCATTAATTCTCACTCATATTTGGGCATCAAAACTTACCGAATCGGCACAGAAGCTCCCGTTCTTGTTCGTCAGCTCCGTGAGCCCAGCCCACTCACTCTCAACAATGGCCTTCTTAGAATCCGCGAGTCTGCGAGTCACTTGCTGGAACGCCTCGGTCCTCCCCTCAGGTGTGTCTCTGCGCTTCAGATCGAAAGCAAGCAGAGCCCTCAGGAAGAATCCCGTCGGCCACAGCCATTCCGGGCCCTGATGGTAATTACGTCCCTTTGATGTTGCTTTATCGGTTGAGTCTTCGGAGTTGTGGTAGTCAGGGCGGTAATTCAGATCAGAAGGATCCAACGTAGCCATCCCGGTTGGCCCGCGCAGAGCCTTGTCGGCGATGAAGAGGGCACCCAATGCATGCTTGTCGTCGAACAGGTCTGGTGAAACAGTCATGGCGATGGGGAAGTTGGGCCGGAGCTGGTAGTCCTCGTATTCCTTTCCAGACTTGTAGAGATCCTTGTAGATTCCGCGACGGTTGATGATGGCCGGGTTGACATCATAGTTTGCATCCTCCTTTGACGAAGCTGGAACGTAGTAGCATCGTTCGAAGTTGTCGCGGATCTTGCTGGCCCAGTCGGCAAAAGAGATTTCTTTGATGGAGGAGTCACTTGTGTTGACGCCACTATATTTGAATTTCCCGTTCTTGTTAAGTTGTGATACCCACTTCAATGCGCTGTACGACAATCCGGTGATTTCAACGGCAGCACCGTCACGAGGAGTACCGGGGACGCCTCGGGTCCCAGCCTTTTCGCTCTCACCCATCTTGTCCATCCAGGTTCCGCAGTTGTCTTGGCTACCACCAAAGATTATACCAGTGTTCCAGTCGACCTTGATGTCAATCTGGAAACCCTCAGGCTTCATTTGCATGTCGAGCTTTGGTCCCGCATTGGCTTCTCTGAAGGACATGCCGCTAGCATGTCTTTGGAATATTTCTTGAATGATATCTTCCAATGTAGAAGTTTTGGAATATGCTCTTGGGTCATCTGACTCAAAGTAGGTGTCGTCGTAGGGCAGGAACCTCCTCGAAATCTTCTCTTGTAACAAGTCATGACCATTAGGCACAATCTTCGTATAGTCCTGGATGGTTTGCAAGAAGAACCAGACCGAATCACGAGAGTTATAGCGCGGCAAGTTGCCACTGCTGAGGAGGTTAGGAATCATGCCGTGCTTGACAACACTAGCAAAGGCAATAATATGCTCACGAGCTTCCGCATAACGACCTGTTCCCAAAAGGAGGCCTCTTGCGGAAATGAAAACATCACGGCCCCAGCATCGTGCCCACTCCACAGCAAAATGCGGCAGTCCAGCTGCGAGAGACGGTACTGCTCGCTTTGGGTACAGAGAGGCAGACTTGACAAATCCTGTCTGCTGCACACTAACCATTGCAAGGCTCTTCATAAACCACTGTCCCTTCTGCACGTTCTCACTCATGAGCTCGACACCTCGGTCAAACCCTGCTGAGTAGGCAGTCTTGATTATCAGCCCGAAATAACGTGGCAATAAAAAGCTTGGGAGCTTTCTAATCGCATCAAAACGTTCCTGTAACCATAAAGCTGGGGCCTGCAGGCGCTCAAATGCCTCTTCCTTGGACTTCCGCTGCAGGCGCCCAACAGTATAGTCTAGGGCCCATTGGCCGCTCCTTAGGTGCTGTGCGAGTGGGTGGGCGAGGTCGTTCTCGTTAATGACCTTCTTCAATACGCTCCACCAACCTTCGAGTCCTGCGTAGACTAGTTTGCCGTGGCTAGGAATGTCGTAAACTCCATCCTTCCCATCGCTAGAATCTAGTTCTTCGCCCTCGCATCTGTACATGATGAAGTTCAGATCCACGAGATCAACCTTGGAGAAGGCTTCTTTCGCTCCTGATGTGACAAATGTGTCAAGACCAGATGCGTGCTCTGCGGCCGGGATCCATGTCTCAAAGAGCGCAATGCTTCCAGGTGGGAATTTGTCTCCCATAGTAATGACAGTTTCATCGTCTTTGGATTCCATCTTGATCCCAGGTACGCTGGTAACCTTGCTCGGTAGCCCCTTGAGATATTGTTTATCTTCCGATGCAGCCTTACGAGCCTCTTCGGAATCATCTACCTCAAGCATCCAGCTTCCAAGGTGGTTTGCCTTGGTCCCCGTGAGATGAACAGGACTGAACGGTCCATTCCCATTCTTGTAGCCAGGGAACGCGGTGTGAGCAATCAAGAAATATCCTTTCCGAAACTCGGGATGCACTCTATGCACGGTGACATACTGATCGTCATGGTGAATATGCGTCTCCTCATATCCGTCTAGGCCCATCAAAATATGAATCTGGTTGAGGAGCTTCCTGACGCCTCCAATACCACCATCTCCATCCTTAATGTCGACTGGCTTCTCGGATGAGTGTGAGGTATATAGTCGTGTCTCGTGGACTAAGTCAATAATTTTTGGGTATATTTCATCATAGCCGAAAACACTTCCAGTTGCACTTGCGCACATATATACCAACGCTGCATTTGGTAGCGTGTCGCGAGCATCTCGCTTCTGTGCTGGAACTTCATTGTCGTGCGTGCAGTCCATAAACAAGGCACGGACCGGCGTCTGCTTGATCTTTCGGACAATTTCTGTTGATTCTTTGGCATCGTTTCCAGAAATCTCATCGACCTCGAAGCTGCCTATGGGGCGACCGCCATGACGATGGACCAGTCGGCTCAATTCCCCAGTGTTCCAAGCCTGCATAGCTTCTCGGATGAGGCCATTGATACCGAGGCGTTTGACAAAGACATAATCCATCTCCTCGGAACCAGTAAACAGTTCGGCGACAACAAACAAGTCGGGGCGCACACGTCGTGCCTCGTCGAGGAGATATTCAGCGACATGCAGCGGAGTGGAGTGTGCATTGTCGATTCGGAGACCGGTAAAGTACTTTGCCATGAGCCTCGTATAATTCGCCATGCGCTCCCATAAATAAGGAGAGTCCTGAGGGCCGTCACCATATTTCAATTTGACGCAGTCACCCCAGACAATGACTTCTCGTCGGAGATAAGCTCGAGAGTTTGGTCCAGCATTGTCCACTAGAGCATTGGCCGCCCAGATCCATCCGTTGTTAACAAGAGCCAGGTCTTCCTGCTTGTGTTTTTTGGTGGTGGCATTCTGAGGAAGCCTTGTGAAGTAAGACTCGATAAGTGGGTTTTTGTCGTTAATTGGGCCAAGCTTTGGTCCGTGATCGTCCAGGCGTACATATTTAACGCGGTTAAAGATCTGCTCTAGAACTTCTGCAATATCTTCGTCATACTCTTTGTAAAATGGCAGATTTACCTCGTCGAAGATCTTAGAGGTATGGCTTCTTACCTCCTCGCTATCAGCGGGGTTTGAGGCGTTACCGTTGAACTTTCCATGCCACTCAGTCAATAAAGCGGCTGCAATGGCTGGGTCCACCTTTCGTCTATAGCGTTCTCCCAGTCGATCGGTCCCCAGCATGGCCTTGTCAACGATAAATTTGGCATGCTCCTTGGGTGAAGCATCTTTGCTTCCAAATCCCTCAGCGGGGGCCTTGACATTCCCGGAAACCCACGCATCCACAGCAGCATCAACATCCCTCTTAACATCAATGGCGTAGTACTCCCACAACTTAAGGCCACCGATGACTTTAGTTTTAATGCCATCCATGATCAACAGTAGATCCTCAACGGTCTTAATGTCGGTGGGTAGCCCCAGTTTCTCTAATTCGCGGCCAAACTTTAGCAGTTCGGTGTCGAGTTGGAGTGCTGACTCTAACCACGGAGCGGTGGACATGTTGTATCCTACTTCCGGGTGCTCTTGAAGCCATGTGCTGTTATCAGCTGTATGGTTCCAAACCACGTCGGTCAGCCCCAAGAGTCCGTGCTCCTTCTCCATGACATTGACCAGTTGGGCAATATCCTTTTCACCCCCAGGAAAGCACTCGGGGTCCCATCCTAGCTGGTCTGCTATGCTGTATGGCGAATTCGAGTGTCCTCTGACTTGTAAAGGAGTGAAGTGAATCATGTTATAGCCGCGCTCGCTGATTCCGCGCAGGTGTTTTTGCCAATCTGTCGGATATTTCCCCATGAATTTTGATAGGACAGATATTAAGGACAGTGCAGCCATTGGGAGCTGCTTCTCTCCCAGGCTGAGGCGTGGGGCAACATCGATATAGTAGAGAGGGGTTTTGGTCGGTTCTGATGGTTTGGAGCCGGCATCGTCGAGATCTGGTAGAGGGGAGTATGTCGTATAGAAAGCAAATGCGCCTGATGAATGAATTGGGATGTCAATCTCTAGTGTGCGGTTGAAGTCTGGTTCGAGCCTGTTGAGTAGTTAGAGACGATTAGTTCATGGGGCAGCATTGGGAGTCTTACTTGAATTCCCTGAAGGCATCTCGCTTAAATGGCTCTCCTGGGGCATTGATATTGACCCATAAGCTTCCATGCCTACAAATCGAAGAGGTGCCCTCGATAGCAAAGCGCACGATAATTGGCTCGGCGGACGTTGGCTCCAGGTAAATGTATCCTCCAGGTACATCTGGAGAGCCGTCGTCGAGCAGTGGGAGGAGGTAAACCTCCTTTGCGGCATTCGACGTGTTCGGTGCCATGGTGACTGTGAGATTGCACAAACAATCTTAAGAGTAGGTGAGGGCGCGGGTGAGAATATATGGGCAGCACAGCTATAGGTCCAGGTGCGGCTGATTGGTGATGACAAGCTGCATGTACAGAGTAAGCAAAGGATGACGCTGTTAATCAATGCTCTCAACAATTCAATTGCTTGATCTCAAACGCTGTAAGAGAGAGAAAATGATGCGAAAGGATGGAAAATGCAGCTCGATTATGGATATTGGCTATGTTGAGATAATCAGGTACCAAACCGGACCGTTCATCCCACATCCCACTTGCTAGGATGTGTCCCGCGTTGAGAAAAGAGCCACCACGTCATAGTCTATGTTTGGACACCATACGCTGTGAAAGACTTGGCGACTCAGACGGGCCACTCCGCGGTCCGCGCACTGTCCACCGACAACTGAGACCCTGAGTTATTGTATACTCCCATCGTTTTTTCTGCGCACCTCACCTATGAAGTTATCATTTTTGACAGTTAAAGGCATCGTAGCTGCCTCTTTTAACTGTATGGCCATTGGCTTGACAACCGGTGGGCCACTGTGTATCTCATATTACGGTTACCGGCTTCGTTCCATGTCCGGATGCACCAGAACAGCACGATTCATGAAAAGAAACCCCTCGATGAGCAGCGGCTTACCCGTTTCACATGTTTCGAGGGGAAACCTTGATGTGACGGGGTACTATCTCCTCATATTAGCGGTGAAGGACGGGAACGGAGCTGGGGTTGTACGCTGCAGATATCAACCCTGGATCTTGTAAATCCCTTACTGCGAGTAGTACGCGGCAGGAATATCAACCTCGAAGCCTATAAAGCCTTGCTGCGAGCAGTAAGTAATACAATGATATCTATCACGTATATATGTAATACTTGGAAGCTCAATGGCTGTTCTTCTCTTGACGGGTTCGAGAACCCCTTCGTCCCCAAGCCGCCATGGGTCCAATGATTGGCCGAGGCTCCCTGGATTCCCCGAGTTTTGGAGTAATGGGCTTTTGGAGTAACATTTTGGCCCGTGGCCTTGCGTTGTGCCCGCTGCAAATTCACCCTCAGGAGTAAGGATTTGACCATGAATAGAAATATTGCACATAAATCAATAAAACTGCGTAATTAATGAAACAATTACATTCTAGATATAAGTCTGAGAATAAAATAAGGAAAGGATTGGCGAAAATCCAGCACCGAACGTGAATTCAGTTGGCGAGGCTGTCAGTGGTATGATCCCTGTCACAAAATCCACGCCAAACCTGTGACTCTTTCATATCGATAAATAGCGACCCCGCCACCACCTCCAAATGAGAAATAATTAATATTTCCAAACACAAAAGTCTTTACAATTGGATCCAGCTGATCCAGACACTCTTAGTTCAATATGTCTGTAAGTATTATGAGGAACTGGGTACTCCAATCGACTGCTTAAAGCTAATTCACTGTGCAGTCGTCATTCTTCATCGAGAACAAGGACGTGGGTAACAGGGCGGGCACAGAAGATTGGCGCAGTAAGACTCACCCAAAACTCCGATCCAGAATAACACATACTAACAATAGCCCTCTTCAGTTCGCGGCTACAACCCCCTCACACCCCCAGGCCTCCTCCAACACGAAATCCCCCAGACGCCCGAGTCAAAAGAGACCGTCATCACAGGCCGCGATGAGTCCGTCGCCATTGTGTCCGGCACCGACGACAAGCACCGCCTCCTCGTAGTCATTGGACCATGCTCTATCCACGACCCCGCCGCGGCGCTGGAATACTGCGACAAGCTGCTCGCTCTCAAGGAGAAATACAAGGACGACCTGCTCATCGTCATGCGCTCTTACCTCGAGAAGCCGCGCACGACTGTCGGGTGGAAGGGCCTGATCAACGACCCCGAAATCGATAACAGCTTCCAGATCAACAAGGGGTTGAGGATTTCGAGACAGCTGTTTGTTGATTTGACAAGCAAGGGCATGCCGCTGGCTAGCGAGATGTTGGATACCATTTCCCCGCAGTTCTTCTCGGATCTGCTCAGTGTCGGCGCTGTTGGTGCCAGGACGACAGAATCACAATTGCACAGAGAGCTGGCGAGTGGCCTGTCTTTCCCTGTCGGTTTCAAAAACGGCACGGATGGCTCGCTGGGCGTTGCTATCGATGCTATTGGTGCTGTTAGACACCCACATCACTTCCTGTCCGTCACGAAGCCGGGTGTCGTTGCTATTGTCGGCACGGTTGGCAATGAAGACTGCTTCGTTATTCTGCGTGGTGGTACGAAGGGAACAAACTTCGATGCGAAGAGCATTGCAGAGGCCAAGGCTGCCCTGCAAAAGTCCGGCGTCAGGGAGAGACTGATGGTTGACTGCAGTCACGGCAACTCTCAAAAGGATCACCGCAACCAGCCAAAGGTTGCGGCGGTACTGGCTGAGCAGATTGCCCAGGGTGAGACGGCGATTATGGGTGTTATGATTGAGAGCAATATCAACGAGGGTGAGTTCCCTCCTAAAGCCAATTATGAGAGCTACAGCTAATGATTTCAGGCAACCAAAAGGTTCCAAAGGAGGGCAAGGCGGGATTGAAATACGGTGTGAGTATCACTGATGCTTGCATCGGATGGGATGACACAGAGTCTGTTCTGGAGACGCTGGCAGCAGCCTGCAAGAAGAGACGTGATATTCTCAACAAGTCCAAGGCAAATGGGAGCAACTAGAAGCGGCGAGCAAAAGTAACGTTATTTAACGTTGGAGTTTGGGTAGAGAACATGTATTTGGTATAAAACGAGGGATAATGGGGTCGATAAAAGTAGTCAGATTCGGCATGTCAAAAGGCATAGCCTTCTCAAGTCTGTTATTGAAATCGTTTATGCCATGACTAGTGGTAACTTGAGGCCAACGTAATATCCAACTATGCCTAGCCATATCATCAAGTAGTCGCTGAGCTTGGCTCCGAACTGCTCCATGGCCTCCTTGGTGTTGCATGGGTGCATGAAAAAGCAGGGAAGGTCCGTAACAGGATGGTGCTGCGTGTAATATTAGCATTGTGATATATACTGTGTGAAACAATTCAAGACTGACGTCTGCGGAAATCCCTCCCATAACGCCAATAGATCTCAGCTCGGCCTTGAGCACATCTGGAACAAGATATCGGTAGACAGATTCGATATCAAATGCTCTGGCGTCGTTTGGGAGGTTGTGTAGATGGAACCAGAGGACTGGCGTTCGGTAGGTCGGGTGGAGGTGGATTTCATATTGGCAATATGGCCCGTCAAGTAAGCTGTCGCCTACTCCGTTAGATCGTAGAGCATCCTATTATAAGAGTCAGCATTTCTGACCAACAAGTGAGGTTCGAGGCGCAGCAAGGTATGAACTTACAGAATCCCCATCTTCGCCCTCGACGTCCATGCTCTGGAGGCCATCCATGTCTGTGTCCGCACCGTCACTAGCACTCAAGAAGCCCATGCCAAGGAGCTCATCGATGCTGCCATCTGCAAGAGCAAGAGCAATCGGCGTGGCAATGGTGAGATATGAGGTTCCACCAGTCAGCGACCTCTGCAGCCTAAGCTTGAAGCTCCTCCTCGCCTGTCCCAAGTTCGCGTTCGTATACCTACTCTCCAAGTAATGGCATGCCAGCTCAAACTCATCCGGGGTCAAGAGGGGGTAGTCACGATACTCCTCGTAAGCTACAAGCTCTTGGCCCGACATGGTGAAGTGCAGAACCTAGACAGCTCAGCGTTCGGAAAGCATGTTGGTTATGGTCGTTTGTCGCAGCCTTGGCGGAAGGGCATAAAGGCAACAGCTATCTCGTAGCAATTTGGGTGTGCGCACGTATGAGTGCACAATAGTGAGAGGCTAGGAGAATGTTGTACAATCTCTTAACTCTTGGAACAACTAGAGGGGTTGGTAATAAAATATATGGCCAGGCGCAACAAGGCTGAGCCTCCGCCTTCCCGAACTCATCATCATAGGCCAATCATAGACAAGGAAACCGTAATTCGGCACGGAAAGCGTCATAAATAGCGATTTACAAAGATCCAGTTCAAGAATATCAATGCTGGTTTATTATTTGAATACTACATAATATGTAATATGAATGTATGAATTTTGAAAAAGCACAATAAACAGCTCCAGAAAGGTCCCGGAAGCTGTCGTTGAGGTGATCTCGGAAAATTCTCGCGTGCCAATAAGATGTAACCGGGTCATCAATTCGCTCTGATTGGCCGAGGTAAGGGCCGACCAATTTTCGAACTCAAACATCGACCACGCCCGACAACCTCACTACATCGCACGAACCTCCGCCTTCCACAGAGACCGCTCTCGTCTGCCCCCTCTGTTCCCTCCTCGAGAGTCGACCGCCGAGGAGCAATTGATACACGATGTCAATGTTTGCTAGAAATGCTGCCCGCTTCGGCGCGGTACGGAGCAGTGTGAGCAGGACTACAAAGGTACGATACAGCCGACAAGAGCCGCATCGGGTGCGACGAAGGATGGCCTAGAGATGTCAATTGGATGGAGATGGGATATTTGGGCCATCAGGGATTGAATGGGTGCTTTGTTTGATGGATTATGGCTGACTTTTGGATGTGTAGCGCGCCGCCTCGTCGGCAGCTGAAGCTGTCAACACTCCCTTCAAACTTACCGCCGCCGGAACCGCCGCCACTGCCGTTGCAGCTGGTTCGATGGCCTGGTACTACCATCTTTATGGTTCTACTGCCCACGCCATGACACCTGCGGAAGAAGGGTACGCTCATCGATCCTTCGAATTGACCTTCGAAAGCTAATATTCACATGCAGTCTCCATCCAACACACTACCCATGGGTTCACGAGCAATGGACCAAGACCTTCGATCACCAAGCGTAAGCTTCCATCAGCCTCATTAACATCTATAAGCTAACAATTTAGCCTGCGCCGTGGTTTCCAGGTTTACCGCGAGGTCTGCTCTTCGTGCCACTCTCTCGCCCGTGTCCCATACAGAACATTGGTCGGAGTAACCCACACCGTTGACGAGGCCAAGGCCATGGCCGAGGAGAACGAGTATGACACCGAGCCCAACGATGAGGGCGAGATCGAGAAGCGCCCCGGAAAGCTCTCCGATTACCTCCCATCGCCATACAAGAACGATGAGGCCGCCCGCGCCGCCAACAACGGTGCCCTGCCTCCCGATTTGTCGCTGATTGTTAAGGCCCGCCACGGTGGCTGCGACTATATCTTCAACCTCCTTACCGGTTACCCTGAGGAGCCTCCTGCAGGTGCCGTCGTCCAGGAGGGACTCAACTTCAACCCCTACTTCCCCGGTACCGGTATTGCCATGGCCCGTGTCCTCTTCGACGGTCTTGTCGAGTACGATGACGGAACTGAGGCCTCTACCTCCCAGATGGCCAAGGATGTCACCGAGTTCCTGAACTGGGCCGCCGAGCCCGAGATGGACCAGCGCAAGAAGATGGGAATGAAGGTTCTGATTATGTCCTCTGCGTTACTGGCAATCAGCATCTGGGTTAAGAGATACAAGTGGGCCCCGATCAAGACAAGGAAGATCGCCTACAACCCGCCAAAGGTTGGTGGACCAAGAAAGTAGAGGATCGATCGGTGGTGATTTAGAGCATGGAGAGGCACGGATAGGAAGAAGAAGAGGGTGAATGCAACGACGCATATTACACTGTTGTATTGTACTAGTTCTACGTTTTGGTTGTACAAAGAGAATAGTCTACTAGAAGATACGAGACCTAAATCTCAATATACCGTCTTATTTCTTTTGTAACACGGTGTTAAACTAGCCTTGTTATTGCTGAAGTGATTTCACGTGATTTGAGGTTTTCAGAGCGTTCATAAAGCGAGGCAGGCATGAAGAAGCAGATCGGTGTCTTCGAATTTCAAAGCTTGGAACTGGAATGGGCGTATCTGGTTCGGCAATCCGTCCTGCCCTGGAAATCTTGCCGAGAGCTCCGACATTTTGTGCTTGGCCCGATAGAGAAAAGTATCTTCCCCGATAAGCTAGCTAGATTCTTATCGAGAAATTATATTCAGGCACTGCGATTGCATGCTGAGGGGTCTTCACACTCTTGAAATCTACGACAAGGTCATTTCAAGAGCTCGTCGATTTCAATTGATATACGTGAGCAGTTGGAGCTGACTTGTATCAATTGGATAATCTTGATTTTGGGTGATTTGTCAAAATGAGCCAGTCAAGCAGTGAGACGAGCAGGCAGGCTGCGAGGAGAGAAAAAAGCCTGAACAAGATACCTGCTATGCAAAGGGTCGCTATGGAGATCGAGCAGGCATCCTCGTCTCCTCCGAGTGCGAAATCCGAGGCGGAAGTCTCTAAAATCAAGAAGAGCATCGAGGTAGATGTCGACGATAGTGGTGCAGGTGTTGGTTTTGCGATTGGTGCTTTACCTCCGCTACTTCCACTTACCAACGGCACATTTCAGAGCCCTATGGAAGGTGTAGAATCAGAGACTGTACGTTAATTTTACCGGATCCCAATTACAGACCCCGCCATGAGACATCCACTAACATGCGCGAAATACAGCATCCCGATTTCGTGGCCCCTCCGTCGTCGCATCCACGCGACTCGACTCCTCCTGCATCATCAAACGAGACGGCCCCAAAATCGCAAGACGAGGATGGGGGTGTCAGCACAGATGTTTTCGCCGATTTCGATATTCCGTCTGACACCGATAAAGAGTTTTTGCGTGCGCATCTCTCTGAGGCGCCCAAGGAAGACGTTGCTTTCCTCCTCAACACCCGCAAGACACCTCAAAAGGCCACGCCAGCGCAGACGAACCCGGTCCCTTCAACACCACAGTCTCAAGCTCATGACTTCCTACCTGGTACTCCTAAGTCTCTCTTAAAATACCACCAGCGCCGCGCCATCATCACGGAGTTCGCACAGAAACACGCCATTGACACCGTACCTGGAGTCCCGACCGCCAGTCAACTGGCAGTATATCTTGAGGAAGTGCGGACGTTTGCGAGTGCACTTGGATTGGGGGACAACCAAGCACTGTTTGAAGCCAAGCACGCACAGGAATACCTATGCAAATCCAAGGGAATTAAGCTTGAGAACAAGTTGGCTACACTTGAGATGCCAGGGCTAGAGTTGACTGACGCCATTGAAGTTCTTGCCACCGTTCAACAGACGGTTGGTAGTCTGTTCGGCGACAAAGGAACACAGAAAGACACGGCAGCGGCACAAAATACAACTCCTACGAAGCGGAAACGTTTCCGTAAGGAGGCAAATACACCAACGACCGACAGTGGTATTGGAGGAACGCCAGTGAGCGAGTCGGCAACTACAGATAGCAAACCAGAAAAAATTATGCTCAACGACAGGAGATCGAAACGACAGAAGGCGAATATAGCTTCTGTGGCGTTAGAGGCTGAATATGCTAGACTCAACCCTGGAGCTCCTAAACTGAGTAGAAAGGAACGGAAACAGTTACTCCAAGCAAACCAATCCAAGGGGGCATCAGCAAAAGCACCCTCAGCGGCGCCAGCTACGGCTGTAGCAGCTGCTGTCGCCCCAGAGGCTAAATTGGCCAATCCAAGCCCTGCAGCTCCTAGACCAAGTAAACAGGAACGAAAGAAGGCATTCTTGGAAAACAAAGCCAAGCAGGCAGCGGCAAATACACCCCCAGTGGCACCAGCTGCCGTTGTAGCTGCTACTGTCGCATCAGAGGCCGAATTGGTCCCGGTGGCGCCGGTTACTATTGTGGCAGCTACCGTCGCATCAGAGGCTGAGTTAGCCCCAGTGGCGCCAACTACTGTTGTCACAGCTACTGTCCCCTCCGAGGCTAAATTAGCCAAACCCAGCCCTGAAGCTCCTAAACTGAGTAGGAAACAACGGAAAATGGCACTCTTAGAAAATAAAGCCAAGCAGGCGTCAGCGACCGAGGGAGAGGTCAAGCCAACAGAAATGTCTGCACCCACCCCTATCAAAGTAGGTAACGAAGTTGCCACGGAGAAGCCTTCGAAGAGGAAGAGGGGCGCTAAGAACAAACCCAGCCCTAGTGACCCTACCAGTACGTCGAACGCTGCTACTCCGAACCTTCCACCAGCTATCAAGCCTCCGACTGTAGCTGCTTCCAGCGCACCAAAGCCAGTAGTGGCTGCAGATGATGGATTTGTTGATCTTCGGGCACCAAAGAAGAAGAAGCGGGCACGGAAGTCAACGACTACAACTGCTGATGGTTCAAATACAAATGCTTCCGACATTGTGATGGCTGATGCCATTGTTCAACCAGAAGCTGCACCTGTTGTTGCTGGAAACACCGGAGCTGAAGCAGAGTCCAAGCCGATTGTTAAGGAAGATTCAACCGAAGGACCTTCCGGCACTGATGCAGCCGGCAAGCGTAAGAGAAAGCGGAACTCGCAGCAGGCCAAGAAAGCACTTGATGCAACCGAGCAACCGCCTACTGCCAGCGTACCGGTTGCTGTAGCAATACCCGAACCTATGGAGTTATGTGTGGACGAGCCAGCCAGCAAACCTGTTGTTGCGCCCATAGTCCCAGCTGCGCAACCTCTGTCGGAAATTCCCTCACCAAACCCCGCGAACAACAAACGTCGTAAGCGCGGCAATCGGAAATCCGTCGGTGACGAGAGTAAGACCGAAGCACTCGTGGCGGTCGGTGAGCTAAAAGAGCACCACTCGTAGGGAGCCAGGACCCTGCGAGTGGTGGTCAGCCCCTGGAAGTTGCGGGTCAGACAAAGGGCATCAGTCGCAGAGAATCCAGATCCCCCGTCACGAGTACTACTCAGGTAGAAAAGGGGCTAGGAGAATGGAAAGCAGGGAGTGAATATAAGGATCAGCCGTTTGGTGTATGCGATGAAGCCGTACTAGGCAACAGCGAGGATGAGTCACTCGAAGACCAGGACGCCGCAACTGATGGCGAAGCAAAGGTCTCGGTTTATACCCTCACAAGCCAAGTAGATTCAGACGAGAGCAGGGAAGGTTCGGCATTAGATGAATTAGATCGCAGGATGACAAGGTCCGCATCACGGGAAAAAACCTCTATAAACCCAGTTCAAGATATGGCTTCTACAAATCAGCCAGTGTTTAGCGATGTCAAAATTCGAAACGCCACACCACCACCGGGTGACTCCAATGATGACGGGGACGACCTAGAGAGCCCAACCCGCCCAAATCTCGTCCACCCGTGGCGAAACTCTGCCAGCCTCCCACGCCTCACGCAATTCCCGAACAAGTTTCTCTTACAGCCCCCAGAACCCGCTACCTCAGTTAGTCCGGTCAAGAAAGAAAAGGCAGCCACTAAACCCCTTACTCCAATTAAGAAAGAAAAGGCAATCACTAAATCCCCCTATTTCTCACCTGCGCCATCTGCGCCATCACCGAAGAAGTCACCCCGCTCCCCTGGTGGTCTCGTCTCTTGCATCCCCTTCCCGCCTCTTTCATCACCTTCATTCGGCCTCCTCCAAGAGAAGCTATGCCACGACCCGCTCCGCCTTCTCATCGGCGTCACATTCCTCATTCGCACGTACGGAAAGTCGTCGATTCCCATATACTACAAGCTCGTGGAGTTATTTCCCACTGCCACCGACCTCGCAAATGCCGATAAGGACGTCATTGTGGAGCTAACTCGCCATTTGGGTTTGCAGTCAGTGAGAGCTGATACATATATCCGCTACGCTAAAACTTTCTTGGAAGATCCACCAGTGAAGGGGAAGAGATACCGCGTTGAAAATTACCCTACCAAGAATGCCCATGCGGATATCAAGAAGGGTGAAGTTCTCTCTGACGAGGATATGCGAGAAGGAGCGTGGGAAATCGGCCACCTAACTAAAGGGCCCTATGCAATTGACTCCTGGAGGATTTTCTGCAGAGATGAGCTCCGAGGGTTGGCGAAGGGTTGGAATGGTGAAGACGCAGAAAACGAGGGGTTCCAGCCTGAGTGGATGCGTGTGCTGCCGAAGGACAAGGAACTGAGGGCTTTCTTGAGGTGGTGCTGGTTGAGGGAAGGATGGGTGTGGGATGCGGAGACTGGGGAGAAGGAGGTTGCAGGGAAGGAGCTGGTTCAAGCAGTTAATGATGGTCAGGTTGTCTGGGAGTGGCAGGGCAAGGATGGGAAGGGCGATTGGAGAATTTTAGGGAAACAGGATAGTAACGAGAAGGAAGGGGATGTGGGTATAAAGGGGGAGGCTGAATAGGAAGCTTTCTGGGGTATGATGGGCGGTGTTACTATACCAGGATATTAAAGTAAACATTGGAAAATTATCAAAGCGTTATGAACCACAATATTTCTGCAGTATCGGTTTTATAATGTGACTGTGTTGTAAGAAATCTAAGGGTGAAAATTTATATTTGTAGACTAAACAATATGAAATATAAGTTTAGGCAAAACAAAAATATGAAGAGCTAAGAAAACCTTTGCAAATAGCATCAATAACAGAAAATTTGCCAGAATATATTCTACTACGCCTTATCTAATTCATGGCACTGTTTTCATTTCATTGTCTTCGTCCTTCCCCTTAGCGCCCCGCTTATTTGGTCCGCGCACACACACTCGGCCCATAAGTAGCAAAATACAGAACCACTCCCAACAAAAACCCTGCCTGGGTAGCTCAATCGGTAGAGCGTGTGACTCTTATTCCTTCACAGGAT
>JPJR01000450.1:0-26215 GCA_000750675.1 Pseudogymnoascus sp. VKM F-3808
CCCTCCCCAGCACCCGCCTTCGCCTCCCCACCCCCCAGCGCCTCATCCAACATATCCGCATACGCCTCCCTACTCGCCCCAACTTCAAACTGCGGACAAAGCAACGTAACCCCATGCGCGACGCGTCCCGGCGTTTTCGCCGCCGCCGCAAGCGTGACGCGCACGCGCTCGTACAGGGGATTCCGCACCGTCAACACAAATTGGTGCGTCGTGCCTGGCTGCAGGAGTTGCGGCGCGCCCGGCACAGCAGCGGGCGTGGCAGGCGAGGGCAGAGGCCGGATAGTCAGCGTGGGAATGTAAGATGCGGCGAGCATCTTCATTCTGAACCGCGAGGTCTGCACTTTGGCTTCGGGGCGCACGACGATGTGTTTGCAAGTGCGACAGCGCTTTGTGCGCTTCGTGCGTAGGAGGTAGGGTGAGGGGCGGAGCTCGGACGTCGAGTGCACGTCGCATGTGGGGAATGGCTGTGCGGCGCGCTGTTCGGTAGAGGGGGTCCCTGCCCAGCCTTCGGAGCGGAGGCGGAGGATGGTGGCTGCTTCGGTGGTGGGAGAGGCGATGGGGTGGAGTCCTTCTGAGGAGTCGAGGGCTTCCCTGATTTGCGGGGTGCGTTTTTGGGGCGTGGGTGAGGAGTAGGAGGTGTAGAGGTTCATGATGCGTGAGAGTGCGTTGGGGGAGGCGTAGCTGTAGTCGTTGGTGAAGGCGGAGCGCTCGGAGGAGCCGTGGGAGGACATTTGGCTCTGATAGAAGGAGCGGAGGTTGGCAAAGCGGGCTTCGGGTGTGGGGTCTGCGTCTTCTTCCTCGTCCGCTTCAGGCTCGGGCGCGTCGTTTTCGGAGACCTTGGAGAGTGTGGAGCGGCGCTCGCCCGGGCGGCGATCGGTGTCTTTTCCGAGTGCGCGTTCTTTTGGAGGCGTGATGACTTGGCCACCATTTCGGATGCGCGAGAGCTGGCTGTAGATACCGTTTGGTCTGTCGAACTGGATGCCAATTTCGGATGAAGACCAGGAGCAGGAGGCGCAGGACAGGATCCAGTGTGAGGTGTCGACCCCGCCGAGGAGGGTGTTGGACGCGGCTTGGCCGGTTAGCGATAGCGGCGCTATGCAAATTGGGCATTGGAAGCAGGATCTCGTGCATCTAGAAATCCAAATGGTTAGACGTAGGTTTAAAAGGACGCGTGGTATGGGAGTGCGCGATATAGCAAACGTACCTATTCCCCTCCGACTTCACAGTACTGCTGGGCACTTCGAACAAGCAATTCGGACAGAACCATGTTACTATTTCATCAACAAGGCATCTCTGGCATCGAATCTGCGCGCAAATCTCGCAGTATAGCAGGTGGTCGATGGGGTATAAACTGTAGTTGGCGCGTGGAGAGTGCGGGTCGAAGTCATCGTCTTGCTCTGCTCTCTCCTCTGAGGAATCGACAGAGTCCTCATCATCCTGTCGCTCTTCCCTGTCGCCGTCATGATGCGTGTCTCTCGTGCAAGGGCATTGAATGTACGTATATGGTATCGCGGCCGCCATCGTTGGTGGTTGTTGCAAGGTTGAGGGACGAGGCTGTAATTATTTTTAGGTGTGCTAGCGTTTGGACCGGAACCTGGGGAAGCTTTGTCCGACGTCACAGGGGTTTCAGGGGTTACTTTAGGCGACGAACACCAGTCCGGCACTCAAATATGTGCTGCACTCTATCACAAATTCTAGTGATAGAGCTGCTATGTTACCTCAATCTGCCTCGGCCGTGCGGAGATGGACCCATGTTCGCATTCCATAAGCTACGCCGTTTGCATCTAAAGTAATATATGAACCGCAGCCAGCCTCTCTTTTCCATAGTGCATATTGCTATGGCCACGCTTCTCGGAAGCTGTGCCACCGAGATTGAAAAAATGTTGGCCCAGAGCTGATCTTCCCCGCATGATGCCTTTTAATAATAAAAAGGCCAATCGCCATCGGTGAGTGAGGCTCGCACAAGGCGTAGGACCCGACTGCGAAGCTCTGAAGCATCATGTGGATTTCTAAGTCGTGGGCTCTTTCATTGTGCTGCTTGAGCAGCTTGGTATCTGCTACCATCCTACAGAATGGCCAGGTCCGAGTGACAGATTACCCTAACACAGTCACGGAGGCAAGTTCCCATAAGTGGAAGACCTACCCCGCCAATGCAGTCGAATTAAGTTATAAGGGACGCTGGGACGACGACCATACCTCCTGGTGGTCGTAAGTCAATATGATACTCTACAAATACCAGGACCCATTACTAACATCGGCTACAGTGTACCTGGTTTAAAGTTCGGCTTTACAGGCAAAGAAGTTGGGATCACTTTTGGGCCCCAGACCTCGAACGGAGTGCTCGTTGCATATCGTATCAATGGCGAGGACTGGCAGTTCAGCAACATCACTACCAATGCTACCCATCTTCTCGTCTCACCAAGCACAGAGGGCGTCGACCTAACTTCCCCAATCAGCCCGTCTACGTTTGAGCTCCGCGTCACAAACTGGGCATACGGCGTGCAAGTCAAATCCGTCCACGTAGCAGCTGGCGCCACCCTCATCAAATTGAAGGATTACAACCGCAGGATCGAGGTTATCGGTGACTCGCTTTCCTCTGGCATGTATGGCACATATGAGGGCCTGTCTTCTTACGCCTACGGTTTAGCCGCCGGCCTCGGTGACACAGAATACGCGGTCACGGCTTACCCTGGGATATGTCTCACGGACCAAGAATGCTGGGGCAACCCTCGCGGACAGACGTACCAATGGTACCACACGTCAGATACCGGTGGGCGAGCAACTAACATCTATGGCACCAATCCGCCGCTCTGGGACTTCTCGAAGCACCCAGCTGCAGACATCGTGGTGATCAATCTCGGCACGAACGACAACAACACTGCCAACAACGTCACCAATGAAGACTACTACAACAGCTATGTTGAGCTTGTCGAGGGGGTGCATAATGTGTGGCCAAAGGCCCAAATCATCATAAGCGTACGCCCCTCCCCTAGAACCGCTCCTCTATGCCCTCTGCTAACTTCTGTTATAACAGGCTCTCTGGAATGGCTTCGGTAAGGAGGGCAACACTTACGTCCAAGGCCCCGCCTTTGTCACCGAGATCTGGGACGTATACAAGCACTTCAACAGCCCATCGTACCTGTCTAGCCCGCATAAATGCCCGCCCCGCAATCCCCTGAAGTGGTGGCTGCCACCCTGCAAACCCGGCCGCCCCAATGAGCCCTTTGTGCACTATTTCAACACGACGGGGATCTTGCAACACAATGATATCGGACCGCTGTGGCACCCGACGGATGTGGGGTATATCAAGGTCGCGAGTCATCTGATGCAGTATATTAATCTGAAGTTTGGATGGGAGTTGAGGGCGACGGGCCCGGAGGTATTTCACGATACGCTGTACTGGAATGATCAGGATAGCTATTAGAGGCATAAGTGAGATATTATAAACATCTCCACAATATTTAAGAGACTTCACAAGGGCATATTCGCATATCACAGTCATTGCAGTAGAATCATTTTCACATAAATTGCTTCATATACAACCCGGGCTACTCCCTATCTCCCCGCCCCTCGCTCAGCGTAAATTCGAACCCGCTTAAGCACCAAAAACCTCCTCGTAACCTGTCAACGTAAAGCGGTAACGCACATCACTGTTGTGCAGTCTCGCGAGAGACGCCCTCAAGTTATCAGGGCTGATCTTGACCTCCTCAACCCAGCTCTCAATCTTCTTATCCGCCGCAAGCTGCAACATCTCCAAGACCTCACGACGGCTGCCCAAGTGGCTGGCACCGATCATGCATCCGTTACCCAGCAGATCCTGTGCGCGCACCTCCGCTCCCGAACCCTCTGGCAGTCCAACGCTGATGAACTTGCCGTGCACATCCAACAAGCTCAAGTAGGCACCGAGATCGAAGTTCTCAAGCGAGTTGGCGGTGTTGATAATAAGATCAAAAGTCATCTTGTGTGCCTCATTCCAGTCCTTATCCTGGGTGGCCAAGAAGCCCGCCGCACCCATCTTCTTTGAATCCTCCTCCTTAGCATGGCTACGGCTAATAACCCACGTCTCCGCGCCCAGCGCAACCGAGAACAGCAGGCCGAAGTGACCAATGCCGCCCAAACCCACAATACCCACCTTCTTGCCCTTGCCGGCGCCATTGCGCACCAGCGGGCTGTACGCCGTCAGACCAGCGCAGAGCATAGGCGCGGCTTGGACAGAGGTGAGGGCATCAGGGATGGGGAACACCCAGTGCTCGTGAGCGCGCACGTGGGAAGAGTAACCGCCCTGCGAAACGAGGCCGGTGCTCTCCCAGAGCGCACCGTACGTGTCGCGCTGGTGCACGCAGTAGGTCTCGTTGTCGTTCTTGCATTGGCGGCAGTCGAGGCACGAGTAGGACTGTGCGCCGACGCCGACGCGGGAGCCCTCCTTGATGAGGGTGACCTTGGGGCCGACGCGGATGGCTGTGCCTATGATTTCTGCGGGGGGTTAGGAGGGCGATTGGAGTGAGAATTGGGGAGGGTGCGTACCGTGACCGACGCAGAGGGGGAAGTGCTGCTTGCCCCAGCCGCCGGAGATGGTGTGCAGGTCGCTGCCACAGATACCGCAGGCTTCAATCTTGATGTCGACATCGTAATCTTCGAATGGCTTCGGCTGGTACTCTTGCTTCGTGAAGTCGAGCTTCTCAGCAGGCGCGGGGCCGGAGACCTGGAATCCGGTAAAAGTGTCTGGGTAAACCATTGTGACGGGTAGGATCGTCAATTGACGATGTGAATAGATATGAGAGTGAGTAAATTGATTAAGAGGTATAAATTTACGATATGGAGATGAGAGAGAGAGAAGAGAGAAGAGAGGAAAAAGTCAGGAAGAGCAAAGCTACCACTGAAACGCCAAAATATGTCCTCTTAACCCCGCCATGTGTTCTTAGGCAACTCGCCTTTATTTCGGCATTGTTGGAATCCCCTCCATCACCCCGCCATCCCAATGGAGAAGCGGCGACGATAGGAGGGTCCAGAGGAGTTTATCCACCAATCACGTGCCGTTATTTTCCTTGATGGGCCCGCGATACGTGGGGGCGGGCCTCCAAAGCGGAGAACGGCAATACGAATCTCCACCGAAATCAAGGGATTTTGATAACAATACCCCGAGAGGGGGAAATTCACTGATTGTAGAAAAAATCGTCAAGTCGAAAGGTTAGAAATACTTGGTAATCACCTCTGCATCGTAGATCGCATCGTTTGGAACTTCTCAGTAAGTACAAGACGCCGGTAAGGGATTGCAAAAGCTTCGTCTGATCTATGTCTACCGTAAATGAAACTTCGCCGGATATATCGCCAATAGTACCTGAGAAATCTAGAATACACGCCAGTTCCAACCGTATCATCGCCCGTACCATCGCCACTCAGTATCTCCACTCGCAGGCACAGCAAAATTCGCACCCCGCCGCCTTCACTGCTTTCTAAAGCTCGACTCCCATAGACTCTGCACGATACCCCAATACCGCTTACTATCCTTCGGCATATGGCTCACATGCTGGGTGCCCTCGAACAGCTCTCCCCGCACCTCATAACCCAGCCCCTTCGCAGTAGCCATATGGTTCTCCACATCCGTCCACTGCACCATTTCGTCCTCACGACTATAGATATACGCCCTCGGCACCTTCTTTGCGAAAAGCTCGTGGCGATTCACCAATTTGGAGTAGATTATAATGGGATTTTCCATTCCCTTCACCCACCATATGGACTTCAAGAAGGCATACGCCACGGCCAGCAGGGCTGTCGCGAAGGTGCGGACGAGGAAGTTCTTGGGCAGTCCAGCTTTGATGGCTCGGATATCTGCCCAGAAGCGCGGGTAGCCTGGACTGCTGTCGAAGATATGAGCTTGGATTGGGAGGGAAGCGCCCGTACGTCGGTTGTATTCTTTTGAGGTAAGGGCGGTATTTGATAGACCGCCGTTGGAGAAGCTGTGGAGGAGGATTCGGGTGTTGGCGGGGAGGGCTTGTAGAGTGTCGGCGATGGGCGAGTAGAATTTGGTTTCGTTGGCCTTGGTATGGAAAACGACATCTTTGGCTGATGCAGTAACTAGAATAATGCCGGCGTTGGGGAAGAGCGTCTTGTAGTATTCGGTGTATTTCGAGATGTGTTTGGGTTGGGCGTCGAGCCAAGACATGAACAGGATCATATCGGGGTGAGGAGGTGAGACCTGGTCCCTGACAAGATCCCCTGATTTCGGAGCTTCGTAGATGTAGGAATTCGGACCCAGGCGCGCGAAGCCGTCAAAGGCCGCGGGGACAGGTGCTGGCGGCATCGTGAGGTGGTTTGGATGGAGGTCTGAAAGAGGAAGGAAGAATAAACGCGAAATGGGAACAGAAGTCGTCCTACCTAAATAACTTGGGTGCGGAGATTGGGAAGCAAGCTGGTGGAATGTCCCAATTCCGGACGCAGGAGAGTAAGCAGTAGGCAACACTTACGGACGTATGATATGGGTTTCTTTGTTGAATGGTATTCACAGATTCCTGGTCCCAGTCAGACTTGGCTTACCTTGATGAGTATCTACCAGATTATCCCATCCTGTCGCTGACGGCTGGCCCGAAGTCCGCCGGAGATGAAAGCCTCGGCCCCACGTGGGGATTACTGATTTTATGTGTGTCGCGTCGCGTTTATCCATTTTGGCTAGCGTAACGTAAGGCTATTGCTCAGCCTTGCAGGTTTGAGACAGGTGCATCAAAGTGACGTACGCGGGGCTTCAGTGTTGAGTGTCAAAGCTTCACAATACCATCATTTGGTTAAATAACACAATAACTCCAATCTAATCCTTTAAATTTACAATTCCAAATCGTCATGAGTTCAGTTAATATCCCAGATGGTCTCCCTGATCTTGTCGAGGACAGGTTCCAAAAAGCCAAGGAATCGGGCGACCTTCTCGCCTTCGACAGCACAGTCGCAGTGTTGGACGTGAATGGCATTCCTGTAACTATCCCTCGTTCTTTCCTATATATGCTTTCTTGTCCTCTTCTTATGTTCTCCGTCGCTCCTTCCAATATATTCTCTACCGCTCTGTCCTGAATCCCCCTCGTGCCTTCCTGCATTCTTCCTCGTTCTTTCTTATATTCTCACTCGCTCCTTCCAATGACCTCCTCTCGCTCTTTCCGGTACCACCCCCACTCCTTCCCATATTCCCCGTCGCTCCTTCCTTTCTTGAAGCATAGTGTCCAGCTAACCATTCCCTCTCGCCAGTTCCAACTCCGATACTGCCCCACCCTAAAATCCAAGCCCACCGCCAAATCTCCCTCCGCTCCTCCATTCAACCCATTCCTCAACCCCCCAGCCCCCCTCTTCATCTCTGACATCGGGCCGCTCCACCACCTCGTCCTCAACAAATTTGCCCTTACCCCCAACCACACCATCCTGGCCACCAAGTCCTTCGCCAAGCAAACCGACCTCCTCGAAGCACCCGATCTCGCAGCCACCTACGCCCTCCTTGCCGCCTACCGCTCTGCAGGCCACCGCCTCTTTGGCTTCTTCAACAGCGGCTCGCATTCGGGCGCCAGCCAACCGCATCGACATGTTCAGTTCCTACCCGTGGAATCGATGCGGAAGGGCATCGACGGGGGGGGGAAGTGGGAGTTACTTGCAGACGGGCTTGCGGACGCACAGGCACGGATTCCGTTTACGTACTTTGCAGCGCCTATAAGGGGGAGCGAGTCAGGAGAGAAGCTGCACGAGACATATTTGGCGCTGCATAAGATGGCGGGGTATGCGATGGATACATATGCAAAGAGAGCCGGGGTGGAGTTGGGAGGAGAGGGAATAAGTTATAACCTCGCGTTTACGGATTCGTCGATGGTAATTCTACCCAGGATGTCGGAGGGGACGGCGTTTCCCACTGGGCTGGAAGAGCCAAAGGAGACGGGGGTGGTGGCTTTGAATGGCACTGTGTTGGGGGGGACGCTGTTGGTTAAGGATGAGCTGGAGTGGAAGGCGCTGAGAGAGGATGGGGATAAATTGAAAGGGCTGTTGGAAAAAATTGGTATCCCTTTTTCTGCGTTTGCGGGGGAGATTCTGGGCTGGAAGGGGGCGCCGAATGGCGCATTATAGGATTTCGATGTCTACTTTATAGATGGACTTAAATGTGATTGCTTGTGAAGCATCTATTTTGGTACTTTTATCTAATATACATGGCAGCCGAGGCCGTTCCCCATTCCAGCCATCATCTGAATCAAAAATATACCCATTCACGTTTGAAACGTCGTACCAAAGGCCTGGTAATAAAACCGGATGATACGTGTACTCAAATTGTGTAATTGTGCTTTGAAAAAAAAAAGCCTGCTGCTTATCGGCGGTCTTGGCAATAGTCTGATCAGGTGAGAGCATGATGCTTATGCCATATATTTGCCCACTCCAGAAGGATCATCCCCAAGGTACCTTTTATATATGCTCGACACCCGATTAGTATCTTGTCGATCCTTGACCTTGTCTGGTGACAGGCACTAACCTCAGGGACTAATTTAAGAAAACTTGCTAAATTAGTCCCCGAGGTTAGTGCCTCTAATGAGATTTTATACGTCGTCCCACATTCGCCTTATAACTATATAGCTAGCTTTGCTCATATTTTACTACTTTGTTGATTAGCCTTGCTTAATAAATGCCTAGTTTATCCAAAGATCGAAGCCCTCGCTTTGTTTCTTTCTCCTTCCTTTTCTTGACCCTAAAGTAGATCTATCCCCTTATAGCGAACCCCGCCTCACTGTGCTCTCAGCTGATTCCACCTCACCGATCACCAAGCAGGCTTCCAAGCGCTTATCTTTCGCCACACCATGCAAGACATTTTTTTCGTCTGTTTCTATCAGTGGCTAGCTGTCACGACTAAGGCTTGCGCACTCTGACTAGTATAACCTATTAGAGCAACAGGAAATATATTTTCTCCTTTGCCCGTCTACCCCTAAGACACTCTGATAATGACTAGATTCCAATTCAATTCACCGCTTAGTTTATGATAGGGTCTAACAGAGCATTAGACTAGCATATGTCTTAGTTATTGTGACCAGTTCTATATCGATCATCGGTAGACAGCTTAAGGAAACCCGCAAAACGTCGGCAAACATAGGAGAGTAAATGATCGACTGTTTACAGGGTGCACACTCAGCTGAAGACCTAACCCAAACCAACGCTGCATAAGCGTCACCCCTTAAGACAGACAGTGATTAATGAGACATTTTTTTCCCTTTGTTTATTGGGTTATAGTTAATATGCGTGTTTCTAACTAGCAGGAACACACTTCAGCCCATATTGTTTTGCATGCAATACATACTGGATAGAATTGAACTATTATTACAACCCGAAGTCGAGATTAGTCGGTTCCGTCAGCTGATGCCATTGTATTACTATGTGGGTGTCTACAGGCTGGAAATATAATGCCAACGCATTTTTTCTAAGACATGCACTCTAACTGCAATGCAAGGTCCCCGAAGAAGATTTTATATGATAGTTACGCCGATAAACCCCCGTATTATTTACCTATTTATATTCGCTGACCTCAGACCCCCTTCGAATATCACCAACATCTATCGTCAACCTCAGTAGTTGCCCTGAGGCCAATATATTTTACTTTGAAACTGCGACTATGAAGTTCTCCTTCTTTATATCCCTACTGGGCGCCTGCGCAGCATGGGCCAATCAGTTACCGCTAAGTGCTACAAGCGGAAAATGCCTCTCTTCCTCTGACGAAATCAGAGCGGACAACTACCACATCTGCTGTCCGAGCAGAGACTTCACCGACGAAGAGACTGTTAGAGGCGTCAAGTTTCACTACACGTGCGCATCATGGGTTAAACCCTATGATAGCAACGCCTATAGTGCCAACAGCGCGCGGGAATGCGCCCAACTTTGCGCTATTAGCTCAAACTGCGTGGCAGCGTCATGGTTCAGCTCCATGGGAGAGTGCTATTTTACGAGTAGCCAAATATACACACAGTATGGTCCCACTACTGGCATACTGTTACTTGAAAAGACGCGCGACTCGCCCCCGGACGAGCCTGAAGAGCCCGACTGCCCAACCGACCAGTGGTGGTGCCATATGCGTTACCGGTGCATCCCAAAAACCAACCAGTGCACTGGCAGGTGTCCGATGGACCGGAGGGCGGTGGGGGGCCAATGCATCCTCAACATCTGCAGTAACCCATTATCTGGCTTACAGTGGGATGCGTATCATATGTCGATGGGCAACGGTGTTGGTCAAATTCCTTATACGGATAGCATGCCATTCCTTCAGCAGATAAATATCGACTATCTCTTTGGTGGAACACCGGTCCAGTCAGCAAATGGCACCATTGGTAGCATTGGTTGGAGCAACGGTGTTGCATTTATAACCGGCCAACGTCTTCAACCCTTTCCTCAGGATTACTTACTTATGTCTTGGACTGGCTATTTAGTCCCAAAGCATACAGGAAATTACACATTCAACATGTGGTGGACCGATGACGTATCTTATCTCTGGGTTGGGGAAAAAGCGAGGTCCGAGTTCTTAGAATCCAACGCGGATTTGAAGGTAGACTATGCTAATCTTGACATATTCGGGAAGAAGCGCTTCTCGTACCCTGCGGAGCAAGGAAAGCCGATTCCTATTAGGGCCATCAATGTGCAGAGCGGGGGTCCCTATTCCCTGTGCTTCAGTGTCACAGATCCTATGAATCAGGTGGTTATGAACACTTGTGGCGAAGGTGGTGCTATACGCGAGTCTGATGGCCAAATTGCCTACTGCCAAGATCTAGAGTTTGGCTCAGTCTTCCGGGACTTTCCAGTGAGGAGAGATTTTTGGCCAGACATGCCGAGCAGCCAGTGTACCAACTTGAAAAGTGGTTCTCAATGGAATTTGTACAAATTCCAGCGTGGAAGTGGCCCCGGCCATATTGCATATACTAACGCTGCTTGGGCGCCTCTCGTTCCAGCGCATAGTGTTAACATGGTTCTTGCAGCAAAGCCTACTGCCGAATTTACCGGAGAAGTTGACAAGATTGGTTGGGATAGCGGCACAGTTTTAGGGCTCGGTCCTATCTATCCTACAGCGGACAAGGGCGCAAAAGAGTATTTTTTGATGTTTTGGACTAGTTATCTTGCACCTCGTCAAGAAGGAATGTACCGCTTCGACATGTGGTGGACTGATGATGTGGCGTTTCTATGGGTTGGTGACGATGCAATTTCGAACTTTTCCGAAACCAATGCAGATTTGAAGGTTGACTACGCTTCTCCCTTTGGGGAAAAAAGATTCGAATACCTTGTAACGGCGAAGGATATTGGCAAGCGGATTCCTATCCGAGTTGCGAATGTCCAGAGTGCAGGACCGTTTTCTGTGTTCATGATGGTCAGAGACCCTAGTGGTGGAGTCGTCATGAATAGTGGTAATGGAGGAAGCGGTAAACAGCCACAGGGCTCGAATGGCGAAATTGGTTACTGCACTTGAAATTAGTGCCAATGGTTTCCCCGCACTTAGAGATGGCTTTACTAAATAGCTCACTCTTGCTGGCTTATCTTGCATTATTGTCAGTCAAGTGTCGGGAGAACGTTGTAATTCAATGAAGTAATTCACAGCTATTACATTCCATATTGTGAATGTTCCCTGCTATAATCCTTTGCCTTCTGTCACAAGGCTTCCCCGGCTCGACCTATCTCAGCCCAGCGGTACTCATTCTCCCCTCCGGTCCATCTCGTAAGCTCCCGGTATCTTCGACAGATGATACCGCTTCGACCCCTCCCCCCGCAACAAGACATCCTACCTCACTTCTTCGCCTTGGCCTTCACTGGCAATCCCACGCCCATCAAAAACGCCACCCTCAAAGCTGCCGCCACATACACGAACCCCAAATTCCCCCACCCCATCGCATTCCACTCCCACACTCTCCAATACCCGCTCAACCCCACAGCCTCGCGCACAGACCACACGTGACCTACATCCGCGATCAACAGGGCGAAGAGGAAGACGCGCCAGACGGCGAGATCGGCCGTTGTGCGAAGGAGAAGCGATTCGGTAAGGGAGAGGAGGAGGTAGAGGTTTGCGAGCTGCTGGAGCACGATGGAGGTGGAGATGGGGAGGGAGGTGGGGGGCGTGAGCGGCGTGGTTAGCGTGAGGTACTGGTGCGGTTGGAAGTAGGCGAAGTAGGCGCCGAGGAGGGTAGAAATGGGCTCAATGGTGAGGAAGAAAGTGGTGTAGATGAGGGGGAGGCGGAAGGACGTGGCGGTGGTGGGTTTGGGCGGCATGATGATGGTGTGGTGTGGTGGTTGGTGCGGGTGACGCCGTTGGTGGTGTGTGGAGCTGTGGCGTGGTTAGTATTCAGATGTGGAAGGATAGCGCGGCAGGGGAGGTTTGGGGATGGGATTACTTTGGTGGCTTTGCTATGTTGAGATGATGAGGCGGATGGGGGTGGATATGAGGTGTATAAATGTTTGTTTTGTTATGGCCTGTGCAGGGATATTCGGTTACTAAGAAATAAAAATTCCAAGTCTATGAGATCATGAGTTAACTGAAGAATTAAAAACCCCACATTCTTATAATTATAGCAAGAGTAACTAAGGTAAGAGTAACCATAAATTTTATTTTGTTTTATTTTTGTTTTATTTTAAATATAATCTAGATTATTGTGGTAATAATTCTGGTGAACGCCATCTGCTTCCGCGAACGCTCTAACAATCCCCAGGAAACGACAAGATGGATCTAACGATGCTGTACCCATCTTCTACTTTATCAGGTCTCATTTGTTTAATAAACAAATCGAAAATCCATCCTTTTGTTTCCTTCGTCCTTTGTCGTGAGCACGTACGCTTCTTTCTCGTCGTCCGTCCAGGAATTCCAGGTATCATCCCTTTTCTTATTCACCCACTTATAGTAAAGGATCACCCCAGTATAGATCGCAACATTAGTAACATTAAGCGCCACCAGAGCTCTGTTACCCCTTCGATATCTTGGCTTATCGTCCTCCCGATACACATTTGCCCCTATGACGGCTTGCGCCTGAACAAACATATTGTACATTGCAGCACTAACCGTTCTCAATCTAACGGTATTGGAATTTCGTGAGATCCAGCCGACTTGGACTGCGTGCGTATTGGGGTACGAAAGAAGGAGAGTCGTGATTGCCCATATTGTCCACTTATTAGCTGTTGTGCTGTCGATGATATAGAGGCTGACCAGGAATGGCAGTACCCATATCTGCCCAATTATACCCGCGATAGCTTGCTTTCCGATGTAATCCGAGAATAAGGTAATGCCGAGCATAGTGATAATGTGACCGACTTGAGAAGGGATAACAAGAAGATTGGTTTGGAATGTGTCAAAGCCAAGGTTGCGGAGGGATAGGGTGAGATAGCTGTGTGGAGGATCTGAATCATCATGTTAGTTTGTGCTATAGCAATTACGGTACGGCCCCATGCTTACTCGTTGGAAGCTGAAATGTCAATCCCACCAAGTACATTGGCCATAGGTGATAGTCTGACAGTGACTTATATAACAGTTTTGGAGTTATTGGCTGGCGGTTATGCATAGAACCTTTGGAAGGGTCATCGCGTAGAGCTCGGGTGACAATTATGGTCTCCTCTCTTTCTGTGAACCAGCCTTTTTTGCCCCGTAACTTTGATGCGGTCTGTGTCGGGCTAGGAGGCATCAAGAAAATTGCGGCAATGCCTAGAAGGCCTGTGAATATGCCCTCGATTAGAAAGAGCCATCTCCATCCGGATTGACCGTTGACGCCACGCATATGCAAAATGCCAAAAGCAATAAAAGACGCCAGAATATCAGCAACAGACATCATAGTCCACCAGATAGAAAGACGGATTGGAAGTTCGCGGCTAGTGTAGAAGTAAGATAGGTAGAGTATCATCTAAAGGACATAGTTGTTAGTCGGTGATATATAAGCTTTAATTGGGGTAAAACGAACATCCGGAATGAAACCTCCTTGCAAGATAGCCAGCAGCGCTCTGCAAGTTAGAAAACTGGTTCTTCCAGCAAGAGCATACTGAGATGCAGCTACAACACTCCAGAGAACCATCTGCATGGGAATCCATCGATCAGGCCCGATCCTTCGATGCGTTAGCATAGTTACAGAGCTTGTGGTCGAAATGGAATACATACCATTTGGAAACCAACTGAGATGGCAATTCGGCGCAAAGAAAAGCCAGTCTAAAGACTGTATTACCCAAATTATAGTCTACGGTACGTTAACCACATCCTGATAATTTAGCACGACAGGACGGCAGAGCGAGGTAACCAACCATTCGTATTCATATGCAAGTCAGTCAGGAAATTGTCGGTCAGAGCCTGTGACAGATTTGCTCGATCCAGCTCAAGAGCCATAAACGCAACACAAGCAAAAATTAAGATTTTGATATCGACCTTTCGAACCACAGCCTACTCAGATTAGCATACATACAGTATAATTGGACGGTTCTCCAAACCCATTCTTCTCTCCAAGTCCATCTTGCAGTTGGGTCAAAACGATGTAGGTTCTCGTAGTCATCTCTTGGCTGATATAATTTCGCAACGTCTGGGTCGTCATAGACAGATGGTTGTGTTGCAATTGCATCAGGGTCGTGCTTTTCCTTCTTCGACCACCAGTATTTCTGGACCGCGGCTGTTTCGGCAAGTGGCAAAGAATCAACAGATACATTTACTTTCTTATCAGTCGCTGTCCCGGAAGATGAGTCTGATAGAGAGCCCTCCCCGTTAGAAGGGGACGATGCCTTCGCCTTCGACCAAACGATGACTGCCATCTCAAACTGCCTAATATCTACGACGATACAGAAGTTAATTCAAAATTGTTTTGCGATATCTTCGGGTATAGTGCCCATATCTTATGGAGAGAGGGGGTAGATATATTATAATTGCCCAGAGATATGCCAATTCTGCCATTGCTCCCAAGACTTCTTTGTGTTTTAAGAACGTAAGGAATACATGGAACATACGGCCCATGATGACTATCTCGCCCTTCTGATTGACTATCACTGGGGATAAGTCAACTTAGAGCTTGACGGGCCTGCATGCAGACTCGGAGAATCTAGAGGCTAAGCCCCGATCATACAAACAATGTCCTCCCAAATCTACTTAGTTTCGTTTCAAACACTGTCAATTCTATCACTTGCTCTCAGTGGTGTCAAGTTTGCACCCAATGGTAACATCGTCGAAGTCCTGCAACTGACAAAATACACAAATATGATTGGAGCAGGAGAGAAATGTCGGCCAGTATAGATTGCAAGGCCGATATCAAGCCATAATCACACCTTTAATGCTCCAACAGACGTCAATAATTCGTCGTCGTCTCCTTGGCAACACGGAGAGTCGGCGACAGAGAAATCGCACAATACGATGAAGCAATTGTGAGATCCTCTATGTCTATAGTAGAATCATAGAGGGACATCAAAATGATAATCGGAATATGCTCCTTACGAGATATTAGATGGCGTCTCGAGAATAAGTATCGCCATGTTTCCGCGAAGATGTTCAATGACGTGATATTGTAACTCAAGATATTGTCATGCGCGCGTAAATGGCACCACCAACGGCTTCCCATTTATCAGCATGAGACTCATGAGGTCGGTGTTTACAACCGCCGATACCGATATCAACACTGGAAGAGCATGAGGGATGATGTTATATTCGCGGTTATCGGGAATGACAATGAAAGAGGCATGCGTATTTAAGAACCGAACGATGCCAGCGAGGCGATATAAATCTACAACAGAAGACATTCTTCATAAATAAAGACACTTCAAATCAAATCTTTTTTCAACAGCCGTGAGTTCAAAATAGAAATACAGTAGCTCAATCAACTATGGCCCCACCATCCGCAGATGTGGACACCGCTCCCGCTTCAGTTCCACAGCAGGCATTACCATCTAAGCTCGGGATAGTACCAGGAGCTGCCGCCAAGACCCATGTCTCAACCTTAACCAAACCACTGGTCTACAGCGGCAGCCTCGACGAATACAAGTCCTTCGATGTCACTCCAGTTATTGGACGAGAATATCCTGAGGCACGGCTCGTTGATATCTTAAAAGACGATGCTAAAATTAAGGACCTGGCTATTCAAGGTATGTACCATCAAGGCACTTCTCTATCGACTAAGCATGCGTGTTTTTGAAGCAGCCTGAGTAGTTAGAGTACTACTGCGTACACGGACTAACTAATTTTACTCAACAGTCTCACAGCGTGGGGTGGTCTTTTTCCGCAATCAAGGCATCTCTGTTGACGACCAAAAGACCCTTGGCCGGAAGCTCGGGGAGCTCACTGGCAAACCTGAGACTTCTAAGGTATGCAACTCCACTGAATGAACACCGTGAAAATATGGCCTACAAGCGCAACCCCATGCTAATTTGTCATCTACAGCTTCACAGACATGCGTTATCAAACAGCAAGCGTGGCATTGCTGTTGATGGAGAAGGAAGGCTAGACGATGAGATATCGGTTATATCGTCAGAGGTAAGCAACATAACAACACGAAATCATTGGTTTTTAAGGACGGGGCTTATGTTATCATAGCAAAACCGCAAGTACTACAAACGCTTCACAAATAACTCGAAGCGCATCTCTAGTGAAGGATGGCATGCCGAGTAAGTTTCTTCAGTTCTTACCACCCCTTGACCAGCAGATTACTAACGAGGCCAAAGTATCACTTTTGAGCAAGTCCCTTCAGACTACGCCATACTTCAGATCCACACCGTTCCCGAGGACACAGCAGGTGGTGACACCCTGTGGGCCTCTGGATACGAAGCATACGATCGCCTCTCTCCAGCTATACAGAAGCTTGCCGAGTCTCTCACTGCAACCCACCACCAACCCAATTTTGTAAATATCAGCAAAGAGCACGGCCTCGAGCTGATCAACGAAGACCGTGGCTCCCCAGAGAACACCGGGCTTGACTTCAAGGCTGTGCACCCGGTGATCCGCACGAACCCTGTAACCGGCTGGAAGAGTCTTTTCGCAGCCGGTCATCAGGTTGCTGCAGGATACATCAACGACGTTACGGAGCGAGAGAGCGAAATCCTCAAGGCTTATTTCTTGGAGCTTATTTCGAACAACCATGATCTCCAGGTGCGCTTCAAGTGGAACAAGAACGATGTTGCGATTTGGGATAATCGCTCAGTATTCCACACGGCGACTAATGATTATGAGGGCAAGCGCCAGGGAAACAGAGTTGTGAGTATTGGTGAAAAGCCATATTACGACGCCAATAGTGTGAGTAGGCGTGAAGCTCTCGGCCAGCTTGCCTAGTCTTGTCGTGAGTCAAGCCAAACTTGGAGTCACAGTCGCCTCTTAGGTCCAAGGTTTCACGATGACATCTGATTGGGGTGATTTGAAACTTTTTCTGTTTATTTAGTTTTGCACATAGTTAGTGATTTTAGTTGATTTAATTGCATTTGAGCTGCTCGAGGATGGCTAAATGATATTCTACAGAGTAGATGTGGTGTTCGACCCCATAGGGTTTAGCGCTGGTCTAATTCGGGCATTGAGCGTGCACGGGCCCACTGCCGCTTTCAAGCACTGAAGTATCATATCATACGGTAGACACATCATCCAGGCTTCCCGTGTCAAGCTTTCCGTTCCCAACTTCCCGTTTTTAATCTTAGTCGCGGGGTTTATTTCCATATTCGGGAGTGAAGCATACCGATAAGATATGGCCCAACCACGGTATGGTATTTCAGCCACCGACCGTGGTTGCCAAACCGAAGATTCCGGCCAAACCTATAATTACATCACCGTCTTTCGTCTGTGTTACCGCAGCTATGACGGTTTCTACCTATAGCAACGGATGTTATAAGGCTCAGAGGCACCCCGCTCTAGAACATAGAGCTCATCATCCCACTTTTCTACAAAGAGCATTATGGAGTCGGTCAATCGCCCAGATGAATGGAAGATCGAGCAAGGCCTATCTGGGGCCAAGCTACCCTTCTTAGACCAGACAGGAGGAGGTGAAGCGATTACCATCGCTGCACACACATGGGGGGGCTTCACCAAAGATGAAGCCGCTATCAAAGCCGTCGGCAACCCAGACAAGCTGTTCGCCCGAGAGCTTGAAGGCTGGAAAGGGTACATCCTCATATGCACCAATACCCTTTCATTGGACTAACATTCTATTAGATACGTAGAATGGGAGAAGTATCCCGAGAAGAAGGCAAAGGCCCACAAGATACTCAAGGCCCAGACCTTCCCGCCAAACGCCGAGTTCCAAATGGGCCCGATCCCTGACACCAACCCCGTGTTGCCCGGCACCCATTGGAAGTTGTGGCATCATGCTGTTGGAGGTGAACTTACCGACGTCCCTGAGGATTCTTGGAAAACAGTTCTCAAGGAGAAGCACCCTGATATGCTGCATCTCCTCCAATTTCCCTACAATGGCGAGCCCCCTAAGCGACTTGTGACCTCAAAGCCTATTACCCCGAATCCGCTTCACTTTGTCCGAAACCACGGCGGAATACCGCTCATCGAGAAGGACAAGTGGAGCCTTACACTTGATGGGCTTGTTGCCAATCCCAAATCCTACACCCTGGATGACCTCATGGACGAGTCTAAGTTTCCGCGGATGGAGAAGCTTGTAACCATCCAATGCTCCGGAACTCGCCGCATAGAGCAGATTAGTCTGTATCCGGGACAGGGAGACGAGGTTCCGCAGGCTCCATGGGCTGAAGGCGCTATTGGTACGGCTAAGTATGTCGGCATCAGCTTGAAGAAGGTGGTCAAGGATTGCGGTGGCCTCCTCAACGGCGCTAAACACCTTGAGCTTTACGGAGCAGAGACCTACTTCAAGAGTGACGAAGTCATGAACTACCTTGTCAGTGTGCCTTGGTCTAAAGTTAAGGCGAACGAGGTCATCCTTGCTTGGGAGATGAATGGAGAGCCTCTCCCAAAGATTCATGGGTACCCCCTGAGGGTCGTCGTCTTAGGCTACATTGGTGCTCGAAGCGTCAAATGGCTGTATCGCATCAAGGCGATTGAGGATCCATCTATTGCCCCTGTTCAGAGCAAGGAGTATTTGTACTTCAACCAGCAGGTTGGCAAGCACAATCAGCGGCCAACAGACGGCATCCAAATTCAAGAGATGCCCGTTAGCTCGGCCATCATGTCTCCATGGACGAAGCAGGTCGTTATCCATAACGGCAAGATTCGCTGCAAAGGCTGGGCGTATTCCGGCGGCGGCAGATGGCCCGAAAGAGTGGAACTTTCGGCTGATGGAGGATTCAGCTGGTATGCTGTCCCCAACAAAAACATGTCCGCGAAGCACAAGTGGACATGGCGCACTTGGGAGTTTGACCTTCCTTGCGATGTTGAAGGGTGGGTCGAGATTGTCTGCCGATGCTGGGATAATTCTCTCAACACACAGCCCTTGAATATCCGCGCTGCATGGAATTGGGGTCTCCATGTGACAAGTTCGGCGCACAGGATTAGTGTTTACAGCGTTAACAACAGTCGGGCTATCACGAAGAAACGACTGGCCGAATTCAAGAAGACAGGTTCTCCCCTGGCCCCTCTCACTTGGCCAGAAGAGTTCCAGACGCAGACCTGGGAGGAATACAAAAAGTATTGGAAGGAGAACGAGCCTCGGGATGTGGACGACTGATCCGCAACTAAAAGCTACTGTGATTGGCATGATTTGTAAAAATGACTTTATCTAGTTATCTAGTAACTCCATTATATACTATAAGCAAACACATGTCCACGAACGTGACATAGTTATGAGATCTAGGATACAAATCCATAAGTTATGGCATAGCACAGGTTGTAGCTCGTATACCGTGCTAACAATCCTTATCCATATGAATTGTTCAGGATTATACAAGGTATGAAGTGCTGTAATGTTATCATGGGTGTTTATCCGTGTTGGTTTTAATAATCGCTGGAACTGGTACCGTTGGCTGTGGCCATTACCCCCTTGCGAGTGGCAACGTCGATTCCGCCGTCAACGGTGTTGTCGCCCAGTGCGGAAATGGTGCATCAGTCTCAAATGGTACTAATGGAAAATAGAGAGGGGTAGGAATGATCATTTGCCGTGACAATTCGGACCAGAATCAGACATCTTTATTTCAGGGCGAGGCGCATTATAAGAGTGGGTTTGGTGACACGACGGGAGGACTTGGAAGGTGATATTATTCAGATTAGTTGAATTTACAACTGATTTTCTGAGGATTTCTTTTTGATTGACTGTGATACGTCGGTTTGTTTAGTGCTGTAAAACCTGCCAACGTAAGCCAGAGGGAAAGTAAGAAAGTGAGAAGGTGAGAACGTAAGAATCGGGCGATGCGGTGAGGATAAAGCTGATTAGCTCGCGTTGATCGCACCACTTACTACCATGCAGTGTATGATTATGGTACGTGAACTAAAAGTTGTGGGCCGCTAATTATGACAGTACTTATTGATCGTGGTACAGTATGTGGTTCGTGATGCGGCTCATCTATGATCAAAGGTACTGTGCCTGTACCTGAAATGCAAACAAACGCCAAAGTACTCGTCTTGATTTATCAACTTGATTTTATGTATATATCCTCACTTTTCACATAAATTATACGGTTTTTCTGAGACTCGATACATCTTCTACCGTGTCCTGTACTACAAATGACAGGTCGAGGCTGAGAATAGCCGTTTGAACCAATGTAATGTCGCCCGCCACCAGCCTTGTCGGGATCTCCGTTGATGAAACTGCCAATCATCAATTAATTCCCGAGCCAACCAGGCGAATCACCTGCCAAAAAATACTAAAAGTACGAAAATACATGGAAATTTAATTTTTTTTAGCTCCTCGCCATTACAGAATACTTACAATAAAAACAAATTCCCATCTTCAACCCACCCTTACTTCTGAATGCTCTGATATATCACACCGTGGCAACTTTTTTTGATGCCCAGTGTTTATTTACAAGGTGCCTCCTAGTGTGCTCCTAATTTTGTTATCTGTCGCCTCTATCTGTTATCCACAAGTGAATCCGTCGCGACTAGTCCAAACAGACTGTCCTTAAAATCCAGCACTGGCCATCAAGGCCCCATCTTCCCCATATTTCGCCAAAGAAGAAGAAAGCAAGCAAGCAGATCTTCGGTTCCCTCATCTGCGACGACGAACTCTCCAACTTGCCTCCTGGAGAATTCTTCGCGAGAGCGTTGACCGCGTCGCACCTTCCTCTGCTCGTCCCATCGTCGCTTCCGTCACAACAAACCACCTCCACAACCTCCACAACTTCCCCACGACCCACCCAACTGTGGATTCCCTGCGCGACGCATCACCAACAATGGAGAAGTCGCAATCCACCCTCTACGGCGACGACGCCGACCAGGCCACGGCGTCCTTCTACATACCCTCCCACACCGACTCAGGTACCAGCGAGTATCCCCATGCCTACCCACCCGCGATCCGTCGCCAGCGCCTACGCTCTCTCCCTCTAGGCCTCGGCGACGATGTCGCTGACCTCTTTCGCCGCTCGATGCACCTCGGTCATTCCTCTCAAGACACCTTTATCTCGAAGGATGACAAGGGCAAAGCTTCCTCCTCCTCCTCCACATCCACACTCGTCGCCGCCGCACCCCCCAAGCCCGCAAAGCCAGAGACCCGCATCCGCGGGCTCATTCGCCGGGCCTCTGTGTCGCTCCTCAACCACGCGAAGCCGCGTCGTGCCTCTCACTCTCACGCCGACATGCCCTACGACACCGCTGGCGCACGACCTACAACCTCGGGCTCGGCGTGGCATAAGCTGAAGAGCGCGGCGAGCTTCAGACATACGCGCGCCGAGACGGTGGGGTACGGGTATAGAGGCCATCATGAGGCGCTGCGGGCGTATGACGATATCTACGAGCCCATCCCCGGGCGTGGCAACGCGCCGCCGATTATACCACGCAGAGTTGGCGGGGAGGCCGCGCGAGCGACGGCGGCGGCGCAGAATGAGATGTTGAGGCGCGCGCAGCTGGTGGAGAAGGAGTTATACCTGGAGTGTGAGAGCGCGGTCGAGCTTACACTGCCTCAGTATTGGTTGCCTAGGCGTGAGGAGGAAGAGGATGAGATTGTGCGGATTGATTTTGTGGGGTGCCTGCCGGAGGAGCTGGCGGTGCATATTCTGTCGATGCTGGACCATCGGGGTTTGGCGCAGGCGTCGGAGGTGTCGAGGAGGTGGTATCAGGTGGCTAATACCAATTATGTGTGGAAGGAGTCGTTCTATCGCGATAACTCGACCACGTTTGCCATGGACAATCCCGTGAAACCCGGGACTGGCCTTGGACTTCCGCCGACGCTTCCTGATAAGGAGTGGAAGCAGGTGTACAAGGCTCGACAGCAGTTGGACCGAAATTGGCGCGAGGGCGAGGCGTTGGCCGTCTACCTCTACGGGCACACTGACAGTATTTACTGCGTCCAGTTCGATGAGTAAGTTCTACACTCTCCGTACTCCATTGACCACAACCTAACATTCCCAGACACAAAATCATCACCGGCTCCCGCGACAAAACCTTCCGCGTCTGGGACATCCACACCTACAAATGCCTCCTCGTCATCGGCTCTCCAGAAACCGTCTCCTCACCCACCCTCCTCCAAGACGCCGCTGGCAACCCAACCCACTACGCCGAAGTCTCCGCCCCCCAACCCTCAACAGGCATCCAATCCCTCTCTCCCTACACTACCGGTCACTCCACACCCACCACGCTCTCCTACCCCACCCACCACGACGCCTCCATTCTCTGCCTCCAGTACGACTCCTCCATCCTCGTCACCGGCTCCTCTGACGGGACATGCATCATCCACTCCATCGCCGACTCATACGCCCCCATCCGCCGCCTCACCCACCACACAGCCGCAGTCCTCAACCTCGCCTTCGACGACACACACATCGTCACCTGCTCAAAGGACTGCACCGTCGCCGTCTTCCTACGCTCCACCGGTGCCCTCGTGAGGTATTTCCACGGCCACACCGGCCCCGTCAATGCCGTCCAGCTGCGCGGCAACGTCGTGGTTAGTTGTTCAGGAGACTTCAGTGTGAGGTTGTGGAATATCGACTCTGGCCGCTGCGTCCGCGAATTCTCAGGCCACACCAAGGGACTCGCCTGTTCGCAACTCAGCGAGGACGGGCGACTCATCGCCTCCGCGGGCAATGACCAGGTGATTCGCGTATGGGACGCGCACACCGGCGCCTGCCTCCGCGTGATCGACGCGCATGAAGTCCTCGTGCGTTCCTTGCACATTGATTCCGTCTCCGGCCGCTTGATAAGCGGCAGTTACGACCACGGCATCAAAGTCTTTGATCTCGAGACCGGGCAGCTGCTGCTGGATTTCCCGAAGTGGCATGCTAGTTGGGTGCTGGGCGCGAGGAGCGATTATAGGAGGATTGTTAGTACGGGGCAGATTCCGAAGGTGTTGGTTATGGATTTTGGTGGGAATGTGGAGGGAGTTGAGGCGCTGGAGAGCAGGCCACAGCTTCCGGCGGGAGAGGTTGAGAAAGGGGAAGTGGATGCGTGGGTTAAGAGGGATGAGGAGGAGAGGAGGGTTGGCTGGGTGGCATCGCGTTCTTAGACGTGTTCTTGTGCTTGTGCTTGTTTGATTTTTTGTTCGCTGTGGCTGTTATCTGTTATGTCCTAGGTGTTTTGGAAAAGGGTCGTGTAGGGGTTGCTTTTTTTGGGACGAGAAGGGGGCGTCGCGGGATTTACTTTATTGTATGGGTGATCAGTTTTTAGCGGGTGTTCGGCTTTTGTATTATTCCTTTTATCTTTTCACATCTTCTTTTCATTTTTTACACCTCTCTCCTGTTCCTATTATGGAATAAAGGATCGAGTTGGTTTTGGGGCGTGGAGTATCTACAGAGCGGGTATCTTGCATTTTGCATTGCACAACAGACAACAACCAAACAGAGCATATAGCGCAAGGGCGCGGAGTTATAGACAAAGGCAGTCAAACAGTACAGGACAAAGACAAAAAGATAGAGCCTAGAGCTAGAGCCGAAAATAATAGAAAAAAGCTTTCTTAGACCAAAGCTCCAGACACAGCACAATGAATATGAGAATAATGTGATAAGGTATAACATGGCTCAATTTTGTTGATAACATAGTAGATAGGATACAAAATATGTGATTTATGAGCATACAATCCCCTTCATCTCCCATCGCCATAACTCCCCATCATCAATTTTATACACCCCTCTCCCCAAACGAATGAACCAGCATTCAAAACTCCCATCACCTAGCCATCCCAACCCCCCTCCTCACTCCCTCTCCATTCTCAGCCCCACTCAGCCCACCAGGAGGCTTAGGAAAATCCTCAATCCTAAAAAACACCCTCTCCTCCACCACCCCATCCAGCAGCGCCCCAAGCGCACCAACACCAAATCCCAGTCCACCAAGGGCCCTCATCTCTCTCATACCCCCTCTATCACTCAAACTCCCGGAGCTCCCACTCGCGCCACTCCCGCCAGATTCCCTCCGACTCATACTCTCATCTGAAGAAGGTGTAAGCACCTCCTCATGCGCCGTACTCCCACTCCACCTCCTCTCTGCCTGTGCACGGCTGTGGTTCGGCGGGGCGGGGAACTTGAAATCATCAAAATCATACGGTGTCCTGACCTGCGACAGCGGCGAGGGCGGGGTGTTCGTCGTCATCGTAGTCATGGTAGTAGTCGTAGTAGGGCTGTCATTAAACCCATACGCCGACTCCACCCTCGACAGCGGGCTCAGCGGAGACGGTGGAGAGGTGTCAAAATCATACGGTGTGTAAGACTGCGACAACGGCGAGGGCGGGGTATGGTCATTCTCATGCTCGCGCTCCTCCTCCTCCTCCGAAGGCGAAATCCGATTCAACTCCACCTGCTTCTTCCAACACCCCATCTCCATCCCCTCATCCTCCTCCTCCCCCTCCTCTCCTTCCTCCGGATCCCCATGAGCCGTAAAGCTATTCTCCAAACTCCCCCCCATCGTCGGCGTGCGTGAAGGCGTCCGGGATGGCGTGGGAGCGGAACTCCTCCTCCCATGCCCCTTCCCAATAACACTAATCGCCCTCCCCAAACTGGCCGCTGAGCTGAGCGAGCGCGCGAGCGTGGGAAGACTAGCACGACGCGCGCGCGAGGGGAGGGAGGGGGAGGAAGAAGCAGGGCGTGTGAGGAGGGTGTGGTTGATATCTGGTTCTATTGGCGATGCTGGTGCCTTTGCTTCCCGCTCCCGAGGGCTAGAGGGGCAGGTCGACATTGAAGCTGAAGAGAGCGAGGTGGGGAGGGAGAGGTGCAGCATGTTCCTCTCCTGCTTCCTCCTACCTCCGCTCTCAGACGTGCGTGGGGATGAGGCCCATGGCAGGCGCGGTAGAGTGGCGCTGAGGTGGTAGGGCACGGTGAGAGGGGTGCGCACTTGTGGTAGGATATCCGTTGCTGAACGGAGGGTTTGGAGGGTCGCGTAGATAAGGATCCAGCGGACCTTCCTCGCCGCAACAGCAGAGACGCGGATGATAATATACAGGAGGCTAGCAAGTATAGTAGACGTTTCAAAATCCCTATACGCCTTCACCAACGGCGTATTAAGTAGGTCAGGCTTATGATGGTTACTCGCCTTCGCCACAGTGGAGAGAGCGAGCAGACGCCCATCAGTCTTGGGGGACGCGGGACGCGACCAGCTGAATGTGCGGGAGAGGGTGGGTGAGCGCAGCGAGAGGCTGTGCGGCAAGTATAGTAGACGTTTCAAAATCCCTATACGCCTTCACCAACGGCGTATTAAGTAGGTCAGGCTTATGATGGTTACTCGCCTTCGCCACAGTGGAGAGAGCGAGCAGACGCCCATCAGTCTTGGGGGACGCGGGACGCGACCAGCTGAATGTGCGGGAGAGGGTGGGTGAGCGCAGCGAGAGGCTGTGCGTGCGTGCGTTTACCGGGCGCGAGGCGTCCGTCGAGGAGGTAGGGAGGAGAGGGAGAGGGTGCAGGAAACTCTCATATCCCATACGAGCATCAAATGCCTGTACGGATTGGAGAACACAGACGCCGCCCTGCGCAGCGGCAGGACTGCAGTCGGAGGCCGTGAAGGACTCATCAACCAGGTAGGCGTAGAGGTCTTTGAACTCTGTGCGCATGCGCAACAGGACCTGGTTAGAGAAGATAGCGTCGGTGTGCGGGGGCGGCGGGTAGGAGCCGAGCGCAGAGACCCAGTAGGTGGTTAGGAAGTCGCGGAAGCGGTCGAGGTGGGTGCGGGAGGCGGGGGTGAGGCCGAGGTGCGTGGGAGAGAGCTCGTCGGTGAGGAAGG
>JPJR01000451.1:0-16977 GCA_000750675.1 Pseudogymnoascus sp. VKM F-3808
ATCCCCGAGGTCAGAATTTCCCCACAGATTCAGTCCTACATACTTTGACAGCGCCCTGGATTTCGCTAAGACCTCATCCCGAAAACGCTTCACACGTGATTCGTCCCTTGGAATATGCACGGAATGCGTTTTCTTGACATGATGCCATAAATCATTTTCATCCGTAAATGTCGGCTGGTCATGACAATAAGGGCATTTCAATAATGGCGCCGACGGACCGCGTCTCGTGCGCAGTAACTTGATCCAGTTGTCTTGTAAAGTGGCATGTGCATCGATCGCGTTCCTAGATGACATTTCCGGGCCCAAAATAACATGTATGGCATTAGGCCTTTTCTTATAGTTCTTATAGTAGTTGCTGTTGCCTGCATGGTGGCAAATCGAAAGAGTCAGCTTTGAAGTGGCTTGGCTTGGCGAGATTCGCGCGCACACAAAGGAATGCGGGGGAGCGGAATATTTGGGAACATTTGATTTGGGGCATTTTTGGGAAGGAAGGTTTCTGGAAACAGTGAGTAACTGAAATTAAAATGAACGCACCAGATATGGTACATGTAATATTTTCCGTACTGGCTCGTTTGCGCCTGGTTGGCTGTATCTATGCGTTGGGGGCCGTTTTTTGTTTTGGTGTATTGAGGGTGGGAAACGGATATAGGGAAACGTATATGTATAGTTGGCGAAGATCCAAGTTCGGTGGGTTGGAGAAGCGCAAGGCGGAGAGCGGGGTACGGTACGTGTGGGAACGCGGACGTTGTTAGGGAGATAGAGAGATGGTGAGATGGTGAGATGGTGAGATAGTGAGATTAGATGATGGTGGTATTGGTGCAAGCGATGGCGATGGTGATGGCAGAATAAGAAATTCGGCGAGGAGGTGAGGGTGTTGTGGTATGGTTTCAATTCAAAATGCAAGAGGGAAAAGAAGAAGGATAGTATATATACCTATTTTGATCTGCAAGGCGAGAAGGATGTCAATGACATGCGGCTGGTTTACCTCCTACCTACAGGAAGGGTATACTATGGTAAACTCTACCCTACCCAGCCGGTTCAAAATACTGTTGTCCATCCAATTTCCAGACATAGTACAGCAGGTCCCTCCCTCAACCTTGCGGAACCTCTCGCGATTGCAAAGCGTCGCGAGTGTAAAACTACAAGTTTGCTACAAATATAGCGGGAAGACTAGAAGGTGCGTATATTTTACAAACTGGGGATGATGCAGAGATGATTTTAGAAAATGCTGGCCAATGATAGGCTCATCAATAAGTTACTTCCCATTTAATTCCCATTTATTGCCCATTAATTGACAATAAATTCATATTTTTTACTTCGGTGCAGCTAATGGTTCGCAATACAAGGGTGGTACATACAATGGTACGGGGGACTGCTTAGAATGGAAGTACCACTTTTAGGTCCATTCTCGGTGAGCAAGCGTGGGATAGTGTGTGTCTCTTACATCCACACCCACTTCGATAAATTGAGTGGGCCTTGGCACCTTGAACGATGGCAGCCTTGTCAGCCCACCTCTGGTTCCTGGTTCCGTCAACATCTCTCACACAACTTCACCCTCCTCTCCAAGTCAATCAAAGGCCCCCAAGATGGAAAAAATTGGTATTAATGTTCCTGTTTGAAAGTTGACTCTATGTCCATTATGTCCATACTCTACTCCTCCACCCTCATCTTCATCCTCTATATTCCTTAACCCCCCAGTGAATGCTCCTGTTGCCTGTGAATAACTAACTGACTACCTGACGTCTCACTGTGACGACAAATTTGTGGCTCATGCAATGCTTCATTCAACGTACGTGTTCTCGCTCTCACTGAAACACCACGACTACAACACACAATGACGCTGCGTGAAGGCTTTCCTATGAATGCCACCTCTCTGGTCACACTGCCACGGCACCCCGATCAATGCGAAATGCGAAATGCTCCATTCCCAACATCTGGCGTGGCCTCAAACGCCACCGTACCCATCAGCTGCAACCTGCCTTCAGCCAGGCACAGCTTTTACATCTTGTGCCTACATAGCAAACACTTGACTGGGCTTCCCGGTGCCGTCCTCGCACAAATCAAAGGGCCTATCCTATGCGGACGAGAGAGGGCCCCTCGGTACTGCATCCGCGTGCTGCACATCAGACAACTACCGACTCGGGTCGCACCCTTTGCAGACCGGTGGCGAAAGCGGTGTACTGGGCGACCACATGGTATCTTGGTTGACAGATGAAGTGTGCCCTTTAAACAGGCACCGCTCGGTGAACGGTTGGTGGAATGCTTTCAATAACATTCCTTCACAAGGCGGCCAACAGAGCCGCCTTAAATTCCATGCGACCAACCGATGCCGAGGCTCAACAGCAGGCAGGCGTCTAGATCGTCATGCCAGGCAAAACTTGAGGCTCAAGCAAACCTAAACGCCCTTCGTTGCTCTTTGTTCCTGATGCCTCGCTGGACGGCGGAAACCGAAATATCCAGAGGGTTATAACAAGGGGTTCACATTTACCCCACAATCGAGAATTGATCTTAAACACCGGTGAGCATTTCCGGCGTCCAATTGACGGGTCACCTAGCGCAGCACTACTCGTGCCCTTCCTTCCCTCTCACCAATGTCTCAAGGCGTCTTGCAGCACGGGAATCTCATGGCGGGAACTAGCCACATATTTTGACTGGGCGTCGCACATTGTTTGTAGGGTCCCACCAGACCCAACAGAGCCAATTGCTATTTCTGCTCCTGGGATGATATGTATTATGTTTGCACGACATGCGTGCGATTACTGACCCAAATAAGCCAAGTAGTTGACCGCCTCTGTGCTTCCCGTCGTGGCTTCCCGTCGTGCATTGCAGCGCGGCTGGCAAAATCCTTTCCAGCCACGTCGTGTAGTACGCTGTATTCACGGAACATTTGTCTGGCTGCTTTTCACGTAATTACAACATGCACGTGTTCATCACCCGATAAATGTGAAGTTTCTCTCGGCATTGCTTCCCCACGTTTTCTAGCCCCAGCCTCAGCGCTATTATCACCCCGTCCAGTGTGCTGGTAAAATTAGCGGGCGTCGAGAATCGTCGAATCGTCGAATACGCTCAGGGGTAATTTCGTGATTTACGTCAAAGATAATGGATGATCTTATAGACGCCCGAAAATGGCAATGTAATCCAGGTCATCCATTCGCAAGCTTAACCGCTTTCCGCGAAATCACATTGTGATAGGACAAGCCCAGTTGTAAGCTCTTGGTTGGTGCGGCCCAGCCTTGCACTGTGCGTTCTCCATATTTTAAGCCTTGTGTAGTGGGCGAAGTTCAACCGATATATTCACTGGGATTACATGTAGTATAGTAAATTACGCTAGCACAAGGCACCAGTCCAACATACATTCTTGAAACATGTAAATAGATCCCAACTGCAGCATATCCAACAGCAATATCCTTTGGCCCCCACCCCAAGCAATCCTTCCCAAGAGCTCCCCTTACCTCTCTCCCAGCACCACAACGGTGTTTGCCATAAACTGGCCCCCAAACCTGCGAAATGGCCACACAAACCACCTACAAGCGCCTAAGCCAAGCGACTTTATTCCAACCTCCACTTATGTAACCTCTACAGATCCCTCAGCTCTGGCCACTCACCCCCGCCACCGCCACGCCACCAACTGCATCTCACACACCAATAGTTTCTCTATCGCATAAGCTCGATTAGGCGCCAGCCTTGGTGATCCAAGGGCTTGGGATGCGTCGTTCTGTCTTGAGACCGTGACGCGCATCAGCTTCGTGATGGATGGCTAATAGAGTTCGAAAGCGAGGTGTACGCATCCCCAACAACGCGTTCAGCTGCGCCGCAGTGGTCGCCTCAAGGGGTGAGTTGGATTGTAGTCACGCCCTCCACGTTCAGCTTTCTCACCGAATCGATGGTGGGCGGCTGACGCCGCTGGAGTCAGTGAGCTTACTGTCAGCACGCCGGTGGCCAGGTCGCGCGGGCTGGTTGGGGGACAGAGCTGTTGTAGATGATTGTAGATGCTTCCCCGTCCACACACCAGCCGTAAAAGTGAGAAAAGCCTAACTACCACCCAAGGAATCGGCCCTATATCCCCAATCCGCGTGCGTGGAAGCCTCTAGCTGGCTTCTGGTGTGCTGCATGACTACAAGAGGCGTGGAACCGGTGCGCAGGGACGGAGTCAGCTCCGCTTATAGAAATTTACGGTGGCTCAGTAATCGCATACGATGATATTCACCAAGCCGAGCGAGCCGCCCCCGCCCCCGTAGCTGTTCCTATAATGATCCCACGTAGCAGTCCCGTCAGCTTGGTTACTAAGCTCCCGTTGCCCGTTGCATTTCCCATCTGTGAAGGCGAATGCGCGGCTGAAGAGTCGCGGGGGAGTGATGTTTCCCAGGTTCCGGACAAGGGCGCCTCTCGTAGCCCCTCCATCCGACAAGACTACAGTATCATGGTATATAAGCAGCAACAGCGCTCACTAATCCAAGCGCTGGATATTCCCCGACCAAGCAGCGTAGACACCTCGTAACCCCACTGCGAGTGTATTGTACATATACGAACCTCGTAAGACGGACCTTGCAACCACGCCGAGACCACGAGCGACCCATGGGGCTGAGAAAAAAGACATTTCCGTCTAGCCTTGTGCCGCCGCCATAGCATGGCCGAATAAGGCAGTTTAGCAACAAGGCTACGAAAGTTCGGGAGGGGCCAAGCAGACGGTGTCCCTGCCCGCAGGACGCCGTATATGAGACACTCCTCTCCCGAATCCTCGCGGCTCTCGGCCCGGTATCAAAGCGTGGCGTCCGTGTCTGCCTAGTGTGCTCATTTCGTGGTGGTTGCCTCACTGCTATAATTGTATCAGAATGGCCGGGGGGGGTGCGGACAGGTTGACTTGATTGTAATTAAGGTTTGGGGGTTGTGCCTGAGTGTTATCGTGTATCCCCTGTTTCGACATCCTGGTTATAAGCGCGATATTTCGCGACGGGTAAGGGACGGGACGATTGGAGAGGGATATTCAATTATGCCTCGGGCGGTGAATGGATGAGGAAGCTGTGGAGAGGGGTTGTTACATGTGAGAGCCAGCAAAAGGAAAGTCAAATGGCTTTTTCATCGGAGAGTATCGGGCAGATGTATGAAAAATGCATGGTCCTTTCTTCACCGAGGTCGCATCCTTTCATCCTTCACCCCCCTCTCCCTGCTCTCCATATCAATAACAACAGCAGCGCAATAAACGCGCAATTCCACCGGTCCTAATTTTCTGGCAAAATGCCCTTCCGCCGAGCAGGCTATTACAAGTTCCAAGAATCCTGCGACAGGGGAAAAAAATCGGTGAGTGGCAATATAAAACACCGGCAAAACAGCATGGGTAATCAAATCGATAACCGGTTGGCATAAAAAGCCCCGGCCCGTTCCCAGCCGCTGGGCGATTCTCATGCCTCGTGCATACTATCCCGCACCTGCATGGTCGGTCTCGTCCGACCAGAGTTCAGATCTGGCTGTTATTCGCTGGAGTAACGAAATCCGTTGTGGTGGGCAGCCAGTAAGGTTTCCATGTAAATCGGCCAGTGAGGGTTGTATGTGTGAAAGCCACAGCTCGACGCTCGACTGGTGTGGCTATGCGTGTGGCACACAGGGATGGAGTGGCGCATGCAGGTGGGATCGGAGATACACGATGCACCAGTTATGGTCGTGAGTGGTTTAAACAAGTGTGGGGGGCGTGCCGGAAATCTTGAAATTCTTTTCTTTTTCTACTATCTTGAAGATGGGGGTTTAACGACATTCGATTATTAGCACGTAAGTGTGTTATCTGATTGCGAGATCGGTGAAAGATATCGGGAGGAACGAATAGGAAAGGGGTCGTGTCATAGAGTCAAGACGGTATATTTGTTTTAACAAGGCATTATTTATTTATTCTTGTCTTAATATTGTTTAGCTTTGTGGAAATGAAAAGATTTGATACTTCTGTGCCGTAATGCAAGCACAGCCCGCAAAGGCCAGCTGTGCATACAGATCCAGCATCGAATCGAATTCAGGGGTTCGATGCTCATTATTGATAGAAGTGTGTGACATATCTCACTCATCGCTCCGCATGCCGCCACCCGCGGAAGCCTACTACCAACTCCGCGCGTCTCCTCTACATATCAAGTTTAAGTCAGGGGCAAAGTTGGAAAGTAGTCGAGCTGTATTACCGGTCGTACGCATATTTTCGGTGGCAACACTTTAAGTTCTAGTTCCCAGTTACTTACTGCACAGGAGAGCTACTTACTGCACTCCCAGGAGATGTCGTTGAACTGTATCTGGCCACCAAAACCTATCAACCCCTATTTCCGCAGTCCTACCTTAGCTTCTAAGAGCACTTCCAGCTCATCCCGAGTCATACCTAAATTCGCCACATCCTGTCAATCTCAATATCTCCAATGTCTCTCTTTCTAATTCCGCTGTGGCGCTGCGTCAAACTTTTAGTCCCCGCAACTACAGGCCCTGGCCAAATATTGAATTTCCCAGTTCCGGGTTGTCCTCGGTGAAAGGCGATTATTCATTTCCCCACCTTCGCGCTTGACAAGGAATGCAGTTGCCTCACCGTAACCGTATCGAACAAAATGCCTCGAATCCCTTCTCCCAGCCCCAATTCGTCGCATTAAGCCGCGTAAGGAGCCGAAATAAGCTGGTACAGCCCGAGTGCCCGCTGAAACACCTCGGGATCGCGTCCACCAGTCGCCCGAGCGTTCCGGCACTGTCACCATTCGCAGACCGAAACTGAGTCGATCAGGGCGTACGGCTCTCCTTCCCCCCTGGCGCCAGGTTTATACGGGAGGGTGTATGGCATCCCACTGAACACGACCGGTCGCTGGTGCCTAGCTATTAGCCAGTGAGCTAGATTTCTGCAGTGGTTGATGGAGGGCTATATGCGCTAGTGGGCGATCCTCTACCAGGTGGGTCTGTCCCGCTGAGACAGTTGCCGTAGTAGGGATACAGGACTCTGCCTCAGGGCTCGTGCTCAGCCCCCACTCTTCTCGTTTGAATAACTCACGATGCGTCTCTCCGCAAGGTGTCACAGGACGACAACTGTGGCCGACAATGAGAGATTGAAAGCGGTGTGAAAGCCTGGTGGGGATTTGGTTGCCTCACGATGCATGGCAGAGTGAGGTGTTCTGTTCCAGAAGCAAGGGGTATTCACAAGTCCCGGCGTTGGTCGGGCATGGTGCTCTCACTCTCACCGCCAATTGTCAACGATCCACCACTGGGAAGATAATTTTCGCGTCCAGGATGAGCCAGCAAGGCGCTGGGTCTTGATGACACTTGAGTGAGGCAGTTTTGTGCGGCAGATGTGCTTCCAATCCTGCGGAGACGAGCTGCATTTCTCCGTGTTTTGAACTATGATTGCCCAGTATCTTTGACGTGCGTACATTCGAGTCAGCACTTGCTGGTCATGCGCTGATGCCCATGAATAGTTTGCCCTCAGCATGGCCTTAGGCAGCTTCACTGTTGCGCGTGGGGAAGCAGACTTTGTCTTCGGTGTACACATTAATGGCAGCGAGGAATCCTTCGAGAAGCCCATTTCAAGAGTAAGGCGAATTCTTCTATATTTTGCGCAGCCTGACCAAGGTTGCCCAACTCCCAACCTGCAGATTCATATAAGAGCTTGGTTACAGAGGAAATCAATGCCCAAGGGTTCCACGGAGACTGGATGCGGTTGAGTGGACAGCGACGATAATAGGAGTTCCATGGACGGAGAGCCTTGCAGGTTGTGACGAAGGTTGGAGAATATCTGAGTTCTCACAGGTTGATAAAATATGTAGTATATGATGGCTCCACGAGTCGTGAGGGCAGGGCGCCTCGCTTTTCATCCTAGCGAGGCCAAATGAGAGACCAATCGCCAGCGCAGCAGAGTGAATGCAGCACCTGTACAAATAACACAGAACAGGATTCTGTCGTGTGCCCGTAATTCCACAGCACGTATTCAAGTACGGATACCGACGATATATGGAGGGATTGTGGGATATTACTCTCCTCTTATACCTCTTATAGGCGTCGCATACTGTACCTCTGCGTCTTTCCGTCGAAATGGAAGCGGTGCTGAGACGGACCAATGGCTGAACCTGAAAAAGTGAGGATGGCCGGACATATGCGGCCAAGAGGGAAATTGAGCACCCCATCGCAGAAAATGAAACAGAACAAATGTAATTAAGGACAGCTGCTTTGGTGTCGTCCGGGACACCGAGACAGACAGCTGATTTACCGTTGTTTGTAGAGTAAGTCGGAGCTCAACATGCGTTTGAAGAAACGAAGACAGGAATGAGTAAAAAAGGAAATGCCGGGCGGTCGCTCCTGCCATTTTGACCACCGAGTTAGAAATCAAGGAAATAATTCCAAGCGAATGGCAGGCGCGTACTTTCCGTGACAAAAGAAACTGCCGTAACCTGGGACAAACCAGTGAATTCTGGCATCGAAAGCTCTTTTCCCGTCCTGTCTCAAACCTGGGTGCGCTGTACAGGCATTTCAGTTTATCGCAGAGACAATAAGGGAGATGCGTCGACACATATATACCTTGCCGTGACGATTTCCATTGTGTGTTTAATTCCAAGGATGCATGAGAGCTTCGTATATGCAGTCCTTGCGTCTTATAATCAAGAATCTCGACGATCGTGATCGCCCGGATCAATGCATGAAATCCGTAGCGAAGCGCAATAAAAGGTTCGGAAGTGGCTGGTTACCACGGGCAGAAGTGGTCCATCTCGCGAACGTGAGTGCATCCGCAGGCGGCCCGGTGAGGTGGTGTGGGTGTTGGTGTAACCACCCGCAGCCGACTGCACACAAGTATCACGTCAAATGCACCAATTCTCATCCGAGCTTGATCTTCGAGCTCCACTTCCCCAACAGCAAGGATTCTCTGCGTTGGTTGAAGGGTAGCTTCTAAGACATTGGTAATGATCATGGGATTTTAAAGTCATACACTATATAGAATCGGGATCCTTTAAGCGCGGTGGTTTCTCACTTTTGCAATTTAGCCGGTGGTGTTTGTCTGTGACAAACTTCGACCTGGAGGTTGTTGGAGTCGGCGGATTGAGTTAGACATTCCTCTATCCCGTCTCTGAATTATTTTTGAGTCTCAGCTGATATCTTTAGGATTCTAATACTGGTTTTTGGAGTCTACATGCATCCTATTTTCTGCAATTCGCCAATACCAAGGCCTCCTCGCCAACCTCATGACCCCCTTTCGCCATGTCCTAACCCCCAAACATCAACGAAACCAACAAAAATCAATACGCCTCACCCCGGATAATTGATGAGGCTCCATACCTCTATCATCCTATCCAATCCCAATATCTGGACGGACCCAGCTCTTTGTCTCCCTGACTCTCAACCAACACCTCTAACCGCATTGGGGTATCAATAGCAAAGCAAGGTAAGGTTTCTCAAGCTTTTTAGAGCTTCTATAAGTGTTCTTGGAAGCTTCCATGCGTCTTCCATGCCTTCCATGTGTCTTCGAGACTTTCCATGTGGAACATTTTCAAAACCTTCTATTTAATTGGATTGGCAAGACGCAAAACTATTACCTTGTTGTCAATCACTTTTTCCGATCACAACTCACTTCTCTGCTGCTGATTTCTTGGATTATCACTTTATCAAACCTGACAAGAATCTGCCAGATCTAACAAGACGCAATGATGCTTTCCAGAACACTTTTGATGCTTCTCCTCCTGGCTCTAGGAGTGATTGGATTGAGAGTTCCTAGAGCGCCGAGTAAGTCTCATTCAATACATCAACAAAATAGATATTAAAGAGATTCTAGAAGATACTTTCCCTGATCTTTTGGATGCTGGTACCGACGAGTTGATGAAAGGGCTGAAGCAAAAGCAGTTCACCAGCGTCGACCTTGTCAAGGTATTGCAGAATCCCCTGGGTCTTGGCAGTGTCACTTGACTAACAATCCCAGGCTTACCTTAAACGTATCGAGGAGGTCCAGCCGCAGCTTCATGCCGTCACGGAGGTAAACCCAGATGCCATTTCCATTGCTCAGGCCCTCGATGCTGAGAGGGCCCATGGCAAACTCCGAAGCTCTCTCCATGGCCTCCCAATGCTGGTCAAGGACCTCATCGCAACGAACGACAAGATGAACAACTCAGCCGGCTCCTATGCCCTTCTTGGTGCAACCGTTCCACGGGACTCAACCGTGGTTGCTAGACTAAGAGCAGCTGGCGTCATCATCCTTGGCAAGGCTAGCATGTCCGAGTGGGCCAACTTCCGCTCCAGCCCCGGGAATTCTTGCAACGGCTGGAGCGCCCACGGCGGACAGGTGTACGGTGCATATACTTCAAACCAAGACCCGAGTGGGAGCTCGAGCGGGAGTGCAGTCGGGACATCCCTTGGGCTGGCTTTTGCAACGCTCGGCACCGAAACAAGCGGAAGTATCATCTTCCCCGGCAGCATGAATAACATTGTCGGAATCAAGCCGACTGTAGGCCTCACGTCTCGCTCTCTCGTAATCCCAATCAGCGAACGTCAAGACACCATCGGCCCGCTCGCTCGAACAGTAACCGATGCAGCTCACGTGCTCAACATTATCGCCGGCAAAGACGCCAACGACCCCTATACCAATGCGCAGCCCTTCTCCAAACCCCCTGACTACACCAAATCTCTCAAAAAGAATACTCTGCATAAAAAACGCATCGGTATTCCTCGCAATGCTTTTGTGCCCACCGGGGATCCCAACATCGACGCACCCGTTACAGCAGCCTTCAACGCCGCCATAGCGGAGCTCAAAGCTGCCGGTGCAGTTATCGTCGACAACGCCAATTTCTCGCAATTTAACGAGTACCACGCCGACGCCGACATCTTCTACGGCGCCGTCAACACCGTCGTCGCCACCGACTTCGTCACCAATCTCCCGCAATACATCGCCCAGCTAACTTCCAACCCCAATGGCATCACCAGCCTCGCCGCACTCCGCGACTTCACCGTCACCGACCCGCGCGAAAACTATCCCGCGCGGGACACAGGCATCTGGGATGCCGCGCTTGGCCTAACTTGGGATAACACTGCACCAGGCTTCCAAGCGATGGCAGACCAGACGCATGCGTGGGGGACGTCTGGTGGGGTGACAGGGGCGCTGGACGCCTATCGGCTCGACGCTCTAGTGATGCCGAGTATGTACGCGCCTGGGGTGCCCGCGCTGGCAGGGCTGCCGATCGTAACTGTGCCGATGGGGAAGTACCCTGCGGGAACGCGGGTCCAGCGGTCTGGCGCGTGCGGGCTCGTGGCGGCTGCACCGAATGTGCCGATTGGATTGTCGTTCTTGGGGGCAGCGTGGGGTGAGGAGACGCTCATCGGGTGTGCATTTGCGTATGAGCAGCGCACGTTGGTGAGGGGGACGGTGAAGCCTGTGGTGTTGCCCAGGACGCAGTTGGAGGATGTGCATGTCTGATTGCTAGGGGCATGATGGATGTTGGGCGGCTGGAAAGGGGAGCTCTCGTTGGCTGGTTAGCAAATTTGTAGTTGTGCGGGTTGAGATGGACCGGCAGGACTGGATGGTAGTACACAACCAACGTGCTCCATACATAGCTAGTGGCAGAAATATAAGAACTCCAACAGCCCCCTCACATCGAAGGAGCACCCAAGGCTGCGTTAATCACCTTTATTGCCTGCAAGCCACACAACTAAGGCACTCTCGCTGCCTTGCCTCGAGCACCACGTGCGGTTTACCCCATCGGTGAAGCGACAGTTAACAGCAAGAACAACACAACATGTCACCAGGCGGGGTTCAAATTGGGGATGCCGCACGGGATGCTGCGGGGATGCTGCGGGGAATCCAGCAGGGTAACGACTGCTGCCTGATTTTATGAACCAGGGTCCGTGCGGTTGTGGTTGGTCGCGGATTTCGCGGATTCGCGGGGTAAGGCTGATACTGAATGTTGCGAGTAATGTTGCACAGCAACCAGGTTTTAGGGCTGAGAAAAAGGGATTCTGGTGCTAACTCTGTGGGAAGAGTGTAAGAAGACTCGTGAGATACCCCGTCTTACAGAGGAGATGTGGTCGCCAGATAGCTTGCAGTGCCACCACTATGCCTTGGTGCTATATCGAAACCCAGAAACCGAAACCGAAGCCATCGACGATGAGCGGGAAGTAAGGTAGGTGCCGCGGGCTGTGTGGAACGCGCAAACCTTGAGTACTACATACCTTAGCCGGATCCGGATATTCAGTTGATACAAGATGATCGTTGTGAGGCGTCCATCCCTCGCGTCGTGCTTCGGTTTTACCAAACTCCGTGGATGGTAGCGCTCGACGTGTAGTGTGTTTCTGCAGGAGTGCTTTGCAACAGCATGTATTATCATGCAATCAATATCGGTGCCGAGATTCTCGAGCTTCTAATTAGTCCATTCGGTCCAGAATTGAAAATCCGAGCATATGGTGACGAGCAAAGCACCTCATTGAGGTGGCTTACGCACTGTGACTTAGGTAATTTACATGGGTCCGGGTCCTTCCCGGAGCACATGGATTGGCTGCATGATATGTTGTGCGAGGTTTGAACCTCGTAGGAACTAGACAGCCTCATATATCATGCAGGTCATCGAGTAGGTCCATAGTCTCTTGCATTAGACCGCCAGCGGACTTCGAGGATTGTCCGATGTCGCTACCAATTCCTGTCACTCTGCAGGTATGATTGCGACTACTCGTTAAGTTGCCTCTCACCGCACCCGAGGCAGGAGGAAATGGCGTTCGTGAGCCTTTGATAGTGATGCTGCCAAGACAAGGAAATACTACCAAGATCGTTGAAAACATACCTGGCGGGATAGTTGAATCCCTTGCACTTACAACACATACCCGAGCTGATCCATGGCCAAACAGATCGGTAGATCAGCTCGGGTATGTGTTGTAAGTGCAAGGGATTCAACTATCCAGCCAGTGGCAATAAATGCCTCACACTAAAACGATCTATCAGATTGATAACGAGAAACTTACTGTAATCCATAAGCGCCTTGTTGCTCACCCACACCAACTTCTCGGCCCAAGGCAGATGGCCGTTTTTAGAATATAGAATGTGTATGATGATGTGGCACACGTGGGACTAAAAATGCTTCGGGCTTTAAACCCCACGCTGTGGCTCGACCTGTCGTGTTCGAGAAACATGGCCCCCGTGCCTGAGGTTGGATGGAGCCGGCAAGGCTCGGTTTCCATGGATATTAACTTCAGGCGTAGACATCATGGGATCGTTATTCTGTCTCACTGACATCAGCCATAGCCGCCTCAGTGAGAGGTGGTGTAGACAACGTGCAGGATGAGAGCGATCAGCCTTGGCAGGCGGCTTCGAGGCTCGACGAATTCCTTGAGAAGCATGAATACCATGCACAAGGTGTTTAAATGCCCTTCTGGATCGAGAATTAGGTGGGGATCGATGCTTGGTAAGGTCTAGGTAACGCCTAGCTTGTTGTAATCGATGTGATTGCGGCTCGTCTCCTGGTTGAACCTGCCGTTTGCACTCACCGAAGTAAGTCAAGACATATACATTGATAAGATATGTACAAGTATCAGTATTGAATTTGTATCTTAAGTATCATGGAAGTTTCCTTGCATAGCCTCCTTTGTCATTGAGTAGGATCTGGTGAGCCGTGGGTAGGAACAAAGATCATAGTCTGGTTCTCATCCGAATAATCCTCGACATAGTTGATGTGCTTGCGCAATCGTATTTCTTATTTCTCCGTGCCAAACTCCTGAAATTAAATAAGACAAATACCCTGTGATAATGAAATTTAGCTGTGGGACATTGATGTATTGTGGAAGTTAATCCATGATAATCCACGGATTTGATTTGTAGTAGATCTGTAATAAAATCATTTCGCACAAATGAGTGAAATTTATATTTCTTTGACGCCCTAAACCCATTCTCAGCGATATAAAACGACATCTTAAAATCTCCTGAATAATTCAGGCCACAAAAATGTGAAACTTACAATTACTGTATGATCATTATCCTAACTATAAATTTGGTTCACTCTGATGGCCGAGTGGTCTAAAGAGGACTGGGACCAAGCACCCAGATCACGTGACTACGTGTTCCTTATCGCGTTTCTATCCAACGTCACCAACGCCACCACTTTGTATTATACCCTCCTCTATTCACTACAGGTTGAGACACCGTTATCGATTTCTTAAGTTCATTAATGGGATCATATTTCAGCGTTTGTGTTATATTTTGAAGCGTTTACCTAATTGTGCGTTGTAATTTCGACGTGAATCGAGAAGTTTCGTCATCGTTTTCCTTGTTCTCGAGTGTAGATCGCACCGAGCAACTTTGTCAGACACCAACCTCACAACCTACCTCCGTCGACACATAAACCTCCAAGCAACGTTCAAGATGTCGTACCGCATTGGTGAGTTTTTTCATTTTGGATTTTGACATATGTTTATGCTTGCTACACATCCATCCACAAGCAAACAAAATAGCAAACCAAAAAAGCCCCCACTAACTCACCCCAGAAATCGCCAAGCAAGGTCGTGCCGGATGCCAGAACACGGCTTGCAAGGCCCAGGGCATCAAGATCCAAAAGGGCGAGTTTCGCTTCGGGACATGGGTTGAGATGGAGCACGGCGCAAGCTTTCGGTGGAAGCATTGGTGAGTTATTTGTTCCCGTATCCGGGATTCGGTAAGTTTGATTGGGCTGATTTTGAGGCAGGGGATGTGTGACTGGATTCCAGCTGCAGAATCTGAGAGAGTACCTGAAGCAGGGTGACCCGGATGGAGAGTACCAGTGGGACTTCATGGATGGGTTAGATGAGGTGCCGGATGAGTACAAGGATAAGCTCAAGACGGCTGTTATCGAGGGGAAGATTGCGGATGAGGATTGGAAAGGGGTATGTTTCAATCTCATTGTGGTTTTTATAATTACAGAGACTCACGTGTACAGGATCCTGCGTACAACGTGCTCGGGCAGAAAGGCACAGCACCCAGAGCTAAGAAAGCTAAGAAGCCTGCAGGGGGCGAAGAAGAGGTACGGCATACCCCTTATACTTTAACTAGATCACAGTGTTGATGAATTCTAGGATGCCGAAGGTGAAGCCCCAGCTCCTGCTCCCAAGAAGCGCGGTCGCGGCAAGAAGGCCGAAGACAGCGATGAAGAGGACGCCAAACCAGCCCCAAAGCGCGCCAAGAAGGCGAAGAAGGAGGAGCCTGAAGCTGATTCCAAACCTGCGGTCAAGAAGGAGCGTCGTAAGCGCGCGACGAAGAAAGAAGAGTCCGACGAGGATGTCAAGGGCGAGTCAGATGACGAGGTGATGCCAACTCGGGGATCTCGGTCAAGGAGGAGCACCAAGAAGGAAGAGTCTGCCGATGAATTGGGGATGGAAGATGAGGCGAAGCCTTCGATTGAGACGAAGCCAGTGAAGAAGTCTCGTGCCAAGAAGGTCAAGCAAGAAGCTGCCAATGGCGACGGAGATGCTAATGGAATCAATGGAACCAAGAAAGAGCCCAAGGAGGAGACAACGGGTATCAAACCAGAGCCTGAAGCGGATGATGTCGTTGACATGCCTGAGAAAACCACTAAGCCACGTGCGAAGAAGGGTAAGCGTGAGGCTGTCAAAAAGGAAGAACCGGGTGCTTCGTTAGTTGCTTCGAAGGTGAAGAACGAGGATGAGGAAGTGGTGGATGTTAAACCAAAGCGAGGAAAACGGGCCAAGAAAGAAGAAGCCCAAGACGTCAAGGCAGAGGAAGATGCTGATGAGGAGGCTGAGGTGGACGAAGGAGAGAAGCGTGGAAAGAAGAGGGTGAAAGCTGAACCGACTGAGGAGGTGAAGGTCGCTGGGAAGACGCGTGCCAGACGTAGTAGGGGTTAGATGGCTCAGAGGGGGTACTGGGGCGGGCAGGGGGACGTGGCGATGTTAAGCTCATATGGAGGTAATCAAAGCGAACTGTGCTAAATCTGGCCTTTGTTGTAACATAGTTTTTGGGCGGTGAAGCTTGCGCGAGATTGAGTAGCTAGATAGATAGCCATATATACTCAGGGCTCTGGTAATACATTCTTGATACAGCGGCGTTCTGCCTCAGTTTCCCTTTCTCCCTCCGCTTATCACAGTAACTGACGTCTCATCCGCTTACAACAGCAACTGACGCCCTCTTCACCTCCGCTAGTCACCCAACCCCCCAAACCACAACCCAGTTCCTCACAACACCCAAAAAATCCAAAAATTAATTTGATGTTCACGCCGGGTCACTTACTTCCGGAGCGCGAACATGGGTAGGGGGCGCGAACGCCCCGCTAGTCCCAGACCTGTGCGTTCTTTCACTTCACCACCAAGTCTTTCATTGTTAGGAGGTTAAGCGTAATTTGGGGGTATAAGGTTTGGTTACGTTGGGTCAGGGGGGTCTGCACTATCTCTGTACCTCCTTATTTGTTAAGTTTATTCTGTAAATGTCGACTGATGACAGCGAGGAGCGTGGACTTGCATTCGGGGAGGCCTTCATACACTAGGTATTCTCAACACCACAACAAATGCAAACCATGGGGAAAATGTGTTGTGAATAGCTTATCTTCTTCGTATTTAAAGTCACTCTCAGTGTTCTCAATTTTATTTGCATCACTTCACTCCTTCTTACAAACTTTAGTCATTTATACTTGCCTTCGGACAGGGGTTCGCACGAGCGGCATCCTCAACCTCAACACAGCAACAGTCAAAGGCTATGAGGAAAGTGCACTGTGTAGAGTTAATTTATTCATATCTAAAGACATTCTAAATCTTCTCGGCTTCATCTACATCACGTCACTCAACCTACCAACCTCATTTATGTTTACAGCCTGCGAGATGTGCAGGGCGAGGGGATGCTCGACACGACAGTCATAGGCCATGAGGAACGTGCACTATGTAACGTTTAATTTATTCATAAGGTTCTAAATCTTTTCGACTTCATCTACACCACCTCATGCAATCTCCGTAACTTCTCTAATAACTTCATGTCCATCCCCCCACATCCCCTCCGTCCCATCCCTCCTCCCCACCTCCTCAACAACCTCCCAC